>JAHWFP010229583.1:42366-59698 GCA_023313725.1 Lithobius niger | reverse complement strand
CCATTAAGCCTCAATCCCCCCCCCTCATCACCACGGGTCAATGGAGACCCAAAAAAGGTATCCTATTTCCCCCCCAAAATTAATATCCGTCGCCAGAAGGGAGTCCAATAACCAGTCTGTAGTAGCCATGTATCCATCCGCCGCAGTAACACGAAGTTAATGTCATTCATCCCGTAGATCCGGGTGATTGTGTGGGCCAGTACCAAAAGGGGGACCCGGATTTAATGCATTGAAAAGCACATGTAATTTTTCGGTAGTCATCATTATAGCTGCTTAGCCGACAGGTGTTCCATTAAAGACGTCTGCCACATCGCTATCTTCAGAAGCGACCGACCGAGGTGTTGCTGCACGGGGATCACTATCCTGAAGTCCGACTGATACATCGCTGAGTACGATTGGTGATGCTGTATTCATAGACACATCACCGACAGATGATGCAAAAGGCAGGGAGATGTCCACAGGGAAACAAAGTCATCGGTGGAGATAAAGGTGGGTCCAGATCTTCCTCATCAGATGAAACAACATTGGGAGCAGCCATAGCACATTTGCGGATACTTAAATCCAACAGTCTATTGTCTGTCGACGCACTGAGTACCGCAGAAGTCTCCACTTTACGCTGGGGACAAAATTTGCACCAATCGTTACCCCATGATCTGGGGGTGCTGCCGATCTCCCTCATCCAAAGCCAATGATGCAGTAAGTAGTGTCATCCACAATTTGCGCTTCTTCGACTGCCACACGCAGCAAGTCCCGTTCTTCTCCCAAACCATAATGCTGACAGCAAAGTTGGGGAGGCACAAAGAGAGGTACACAAGGCAATGTTTCACATAGCGACGAGACACGCCCACCACAATAGCAGGGGCGTCCTAAAGTGGCGCTGTCCAGTTCATGCACTGTCATTGATTGTAATGGTGGGTAAACTACAGTCGGTGCACTGACAGACGGGAAAGTATAACGTCCCCTCCCGTAGGGCAACTTGGCCTCGACACGGTGTAGACGTCTGCGTTGTGAAGGTGTCAACGTGCAATCCGCGCGCCAATTGTAAAACGAATCGGCACGAAAACGCTGCATTGGTGTCATTCCGAGGAATCCATTTGCCGGTCGGTACATCGCTGCATGAGGTGAAACAATATCCGTGGGCAATAGTCCAAAAGACGGAAGAAGCTCCCCAGCCGTGCAATGTTGCGCGCCAGGTAATAAAGGTGCAGCCGGCTAGTCCGCCAGCAGTCCAGGTGGTCCATAACACAAACCGGGCATAGCAGGCAAAAATCCGTGTCCTGGCATCTCTAAACAAATCTTGTAGTTGCTGAAAACATATCAACCAAAACAAACGAAGGTGCGCTACGCATCTTAAGAAGAAAGAAGCAAGAGGGGGGTAATAAGAATAGCCCGAGGCTGAGCCCCTGCCCGGGCAGTCCCTGATACTTCTAGGGATAGCCCCAACAGGATTGTATAATCAGTTCGTAAGAAGTGAGTACTTTAATTTTTATCCAGAAACACCAATACGTATTTCATGGCCATGACACAGCGCCATTCTCCAAAATGAGGGTCTTCAATGATGCCTCCCTTGTCCGCGGCACATTTGAACTTATCAATTTGCAGCTAATGTTCCCGTAATGAATGCAGAACTTACGTCACTTCCGGTTCCTCCCAGGCGGCTCCGGTCGGAGTTATAGCCAGCCTTGACCCGGCTCCTCCGCCCGACCGACGCGGGAGAAGCCAACATCCGCTCGCGGCTTTTTGAGGGGGTCACTCGCCTTGACCTTACTTCGACTTCATGGGTTCGGCTGGGGAAGTGTCAAATTTGCCACCTCACCCTCACTGTCTTTGGAGTTGGAAATAAAACACCAGTGCCAGGAGGCAAGCAGGCACTGTCCGTAACACTGTCTGTTTCGTCAGATTCTACTCTGAGAACTTAGATTCTCCTGCAAGAATAAATTCTGTGGGAGCATCATCATTTCTCATTCGCATAATCCTCCTCACTGTGTGACAGAATCGGATTGATTATAAAAAGTGGCGCTGCCAGCCTTACCTGATCATGATATTTGTCCCCGTGATTTGAGACACTGTAGGAGTGACCCTGCTAAACTGGGGAACAATTCCCACTGTTAATGTGTGGCAAACACTGATGACGACGACCAGTTCGCCATGGCCATGATTTGCGATGCTGAGGCCTTAAGTGGCTGCCGGCGATGCCACCGCCACCAGTACGGAGTTTGCCCGAAAATGTTCACTGTCTATCCTTGCAGACCGAAGCACTACACCCAACCACCTGGCCACCGTTTGCCGACCCACCAGCCTATCCGGTCGGACATAAGAAAAGTAGAAGCCTCTCCACGCTGGTCGCTCAGTGGCTCTGTGCGCCGTATGTCTGCAGCCACCGTATGTAGCAGATCGCATCCAGTGTCTTGTCATCATTCTCTCCGTTTTATGTTCTCTGATAAAGTCATACCACTCCAAGTCTAATAGAGCCAGTTCATCAGCAATATCACCACTTTCCCTGTCAATTGATGCAAATTTAACGCTTTTGGCAGATATAATGTCTGTAAGTACCGTGCTACTACTGCCAGGTCCCAAATGTCCACGTAACGAGGCGTAGGGGGCCTATGCCGAAACATTGGCCTATGCCAAATATTTTACATATATATTCACTAATGGGTGCTGTGCCACTGTAGCACCAGCCCAGCCAAAATGAAATCACGATAAAGCTGCCAAATAGCCTACTACACTCCGGTACTGAAGTCCCTGCTGGAATAATTCTACCAAAAAATTAATGCATAGCTGAACCGAGCCCGTCCATGATCATACCTAGTCCACTGGCGCTCTAGGAGTTCCCAGGGCTACGCCCAATTTCAGACAAAGCCACTGTTGGGACCAAGGCAATCGGCCCTGCCCTAAAACTGTCTGGGAAGGAGAACTGCTGGCTAGTCGAACCTGCTTCGAGATCTCCTGGAAAAACTCGTCGGCACCATTGTGCCTCATTTCCCTCTGATCTGTTAGTTATATTGATCTACCTAGTTGTTCTGTCTGATCCTCATTATGGGAGGGGATCTCTGAGTGTTTCAGGTATCTCAATAGGCATTGATTGCATCAGATGGCCTTGGACATTCAGTGGGACTTGTTCCTGCAGGAAAAGGAAGTGAGGGTTTTTCACTTCCTTCTTCTGGTTCTTGGTTTGAGCGCAGGTGGTAGCCATGTTTTGTGCAATGTCATGCAAATATTTATTATTAATATGTTTTCTGAATTTTATGAAGAGTTCCAAGTAAGAACCTAACTGTATATTTGGTTTTAGAGTGCATGATGTCATGGAATAAACTTTACCATGACAAGAAATTACTAGACTGTTTCATGGGTGAGTGCCAGTCAAAAAGTAGGCTTAGGATTTTTCCAGTATGCTAATACTCCATGCACATAGTGGACTGACTGAAGGCTTCTGTTAAATGGCATAAAAGATAACATGATCGTTCCTTTGACGCAAGCCAGCACCCACTAACGCAATACTCTTCCCAAAATCAAAATTCAAACCAAACAGAAAATCGCTGCTCTTAACTGCCATGACAAGTACGGCACACCCAATCCCGACGCGCTACAATCTCCCGCCGTTGCTGCCCCGTGTCCACCAAACTCCTGCCTGGGCAAAAGAAGCTATACCGCCAGGCTGCCTGCAGCCCACATTTTGGCTGGACTGTTGTGCGAGTCATCACCGCAACCTCATACTGTGTCCTCTTCTGCACGTCGGGCAATGGTTCACCAAATAGCTCTGACAAAGTCGGTGGGCATGACAATAATTCGGGCCTTAAATCCTCCGTAAATGCAAACTGTAACATGTCTCTTCTTACTTGATCCATGGCTAGTAATGACTGGATCTGTAATGTAGTAGCGTCTACTAACGTCTGTGACACCTGAACTCGAAAAATCCACTGGATCCATCACACAGACTTGCAATGCCCTCAGCAAAGGCAATAATATGTGAAACATACCAGTCTACACCGGAACCGTACCCACATCAATCATTGCCAACAAGGGATAACTATAGCACAATCGCAGGAGCGTAGGGGGCACAAATTCTCGTTGCACTAATGCCTCGACAACATAGCGATCCGAAATCTAGTCCTTTTCACTTATGGACAAATTCACTGCCTTTTCTAGGTTCCATCACAAAAAGACAGGTTTTTCCAAAGTCCATACCGGGGGGTCTTTGATTTACTGAATCCGGCCACAACGACAATTCCGCCGTACCAACAGCCTCACTGATAGGAATAACACCACCAGTCACTGCTTCGCTGGCCAATCGTTTGTCACTTTGGGTTTCACATAAGCACTCCCTTTCTTTCTCACTCGTATCACATTCCAAATACAGGTCACCCTAACAATGGCCGAAACTGTCTTTATCATACCAGGCATCATAGTTCTCCACTACCTCCTCCCGGCGCAGCCACACAGGCATTTTATAATAGCTCGGCTCAGGATCGGCTCGGCAGGAAAATAGGTGCTCAGTACAGCCGTAGTATCCACTAAACTGCCCAACAGAATCTCAGCTTCCCGGAACCGCGACCCACATTAGGCCTAACTATGCCGCCATATTTGTTTGTGTCAACAAGTCTACTTATGTTCGTCCGGTTTGAGCCTTATTCTTTGCCATCCTGTCCTAAATCCTCCGGATAATCCACCCGAATCGTCCTTGGTAGCTTCTTGTTGGTCTTGGGCATTGTGTAATAAAGAAACCGAGTTCCTCATTCCACAACCATGTTCGTTCGCACACAATAAACATCCGCGTCTATCAATTACGATGGTAAAAGAAACAGTGGTAACTGAGGGCGAGGCGAGAGGTGTGGGAGACACCGGAAGTGACGTAAGTTTTGCATTAATTAAGTGTAAATTAGATGAACATTAGTAAGTTCAAATGTGCCGCGCACAAGGAAGGCATCCAATTCTGTAACACAGTGAGGAAGATTCTGCGAATGAGAACTGACTGGTGTGTCACATAAAGTGGTGTATTAAAAAAATTGCCCTCAGTTATCGAGTTTTGAGGTCTCTGTGCCCAATATATGTTTTTTTAAGTGCTGGGCATAAATGGGCAGGTACTGTGGGAGACTTAAACTAATCAATGTTTAATCAAGCACCAAATTGATTTGAATGTGCAGAAAACGAAAGTTTTGACTTTTTAAGGAAAGCATATGTATTGCTGGCTCAGGTTTACGGGACCAAAATTTGAATTTTGTTTGGGAAAAATTAATTTTAACAACTTTTTTTTTACGTACCAGTACAATAGAATAGACTGCAATAAAATCATAAAATTATAAAAACGGCCTACAAGAATTTTTTTTTAGAAAATGGATCAAGAAACGCTCTTTATTTAATTGGCCTTTTAAAATGATCTACAATACTGCGTCTTTTTACAAGTACACAAACATTACTTAAAGAAACAAAATTAGCTGTAAATATTAGTTATTACTCAAGAAACACAATGGAGCCTACATCGTGAACATCTAGGGATGACAAGTGAGCAGCACTGTCTATAACTGGTAATGGCACGTGAATTTTTTCATCATTACTGCTGCTCACCTGTCATCCTAGCTGTTTACAGTGTTGGCTCCATTGTGTTTCTTTGTTCATTAATGAACAGTACTAGTACGTAATCATGACCTTAGCAATTGTGTCTAGCTTGCTTTAATAGTCTTGCAGAGTAAGTTTGACTTTGCCCTACTGCATGGTTAAAATTCCTAATACGATTTACAGATTCTTTGTAATCCCTACATAGCATTTCTCCTTGTGACACCTTCACTCCAGAGCTGTCTCGGTTTGTACGCCAGTAGTCTTCGTGGTAGCCTTCTTCGGCGTTTCTTCTGGTGCATCACAATCATTATGTTTACACTAGTTCTATGAACAAATAAACGAATTTTATTTTAATAAGTTTCAGGATAGGGGATGCTTCATGTCTTGTCAATACAAGAAAAATCAAGTGGAATAAAGATTACTCAGCTTATCCAAAACAAATTTCACTACAGGTTACTAATAAGTTCGGTCTTGTCATAAAATTATACAAAGAGTGGCAGATTTTGGTGGGTGCACTGGGTGTGTGGCCTTCAGCAGTAAAAAAAAACAATTTTAAATAAACTTTCTCTTACGCTGGGGATCCCCAAGCTACGGCCCGCGGGCCAGATGCGGCCCGCGAAGCAATTTAGTCTGGCCCGCGTTGCTTTTTCCGTTTTGTGCGTCAGCTATCAGCTTCGTTTATATTTAGTGTTAACCTTTTCCCCCATTCTTCCCGGACCACTGCACTGTGACTGAGGTTGGCGCTAATGACCAAGCTGTCGACGCGCCATTAAGCCTCATTCCCCCCCCCCCATTCTTCCACGGAAGTCGGATTACTTTGCAGCTTGTGCAACAATCCCTTCAGACGCTTTATCTCACCCCCCCCCCCCTTCCCCATGACCCCTTGCCAAATATTTCCTTTCCGGCAACATGGTCAAGGGTACGTTGCAGTGTATGTAATAATCCTTTTTGCAACGTTCTTCCCTCTCCCCCACCGCTTCGTATTTGCCTCCTCCACAACACCTAGCCGTGCCAATGAGTTTATTTATTTTTGCGTGAACTGTGTTAAGTGACAATGTCTGCCTCAAAGAAACGGAAAATTGACTCGGAGTGCCGTGTTTTCAATGTTAAGTGGACGGATGACTATTTTCTATTTTTGCGTTGAGAGCAATGGTAAGCTGATTTGCTTGACTGGCAAATAAAGTATTGCAATATTCAAGTAATATAATGTGAAGAGACATTACGACTTGAAGCACAAAGGAAAAACGACGAGTTCAAAGGCAAATTTAGATCAGAAAAGCCTTAACTGCTCAGCAAAATATACTTTAAAAAGTATGATGAAAATGAATCTGCAGTGCGTGCCAGCTATCATGTTGCCCGTTTATTAGCGGAGTGTAGCAAATCCTTCACTGACTGTTAGTTAAAAAATGTATCCTTAGTACTGTGCCCTGATAAAAAGAAATGTTTTTGAATCAGTGAGTTTGTCAACAAGTACAATAACGCGGAGAATAGAAGACCTAGTTGTGGTGATTTGCTTTAACAATTACACGAAAAAAGCAAAAATTTCGAATTTTCTTCGTTAGCTTGACACAGCTCAGCTACTTGTGTTTGTTCGCGGTATTGATCAAGCATTCGAAATTACTGAAGAACTAGCTGCACTCCACAGCTTAAAAGAGACTACCACTGGTGAAGATATATTTTTGAAAGTGAGTGAAATGCTTACTTTACCTAACGTGAATTGGAGTAAACTGAAAGATATCATTACGGATGATGCAACAAACATGGGCCTAATAGGAAGGCTCAGCCGGCACATGGATTTGAACAATATCAAGAGATCTATGGACTTACATTGTATTATGCATCAGCAATCATTGTGTGGAAAATTTGTTAACTTGCAGCGTGTGATGAATGTTGTTGTGGCAATTATCAATTACATTCAGTCGCACGCTCCCAACCATCGCCAGTTTAGATATTTTCTATTAGAGATTGAGTCACATTGTCCGGATGTGCTTTATCATTCTAAAGTGAGATGGTTGAGCAGAGGAAAAAGTACTAAAATGATTTTTGGAGCTTCGCACTGAAATTGATATGTTCATGAACGATAATGGCAAGCCTGTAGATGAACTGTCGGACCATGACTGGATTTGGGAGTTGTGCCTGCTGTGCGACATGACACAGCATATTAATGACCTTAACTTACAGCTGCAAGACCAAGGAAAGGTAATATGCAACATGTACAGTGACGTCAAAGCTTTTGAAGCAAAGTTGAGATTATTCCACAAGCAGATAACTGAAAACAATTTGGTTCATTTTGACTCGTGTAAAAAGATGTCTGAAGATGAAGCTATAACAGCCGGTTTTCCAAAAATCCTGGCTTTGGAATTGATCGCTTCTTTGCAGCAGCAATTTTCTCACAGATTCAGTGACTTTCATTTTCATTCAGAAGACATTTTGTTATTTGAGAATCCTTTTGCGGCAAATGTTGAAAACTCGCCGGATTATTTTCAAATGGAACTTACTGAACTGCAGTCAAACTCTACTTTAAAAGCTGAATTCAAAGACTTTTTATAGATGCCTTCGTGAAGAACAATTTCCAGGGTTTAAAAAATTTAGCCGCAGTTTGTTAAGCATGTACACATGTAAACAAACTTTCTCACGGATGAAGTTAGTAAAATCACGTCTTTGTTCACGAATGATGGTGAGCATCTTCATGCAATGCTTCACATTGGAGTTTCTACTTTGACCCCCAACATGGAAAAATTGGCTAGTCAGAAGCAAGCCCATGGATCCCACTAAGTAAGTAGTGAATAAAAAATAATTCCGGCCCGCAAAAGGTAAGAAATTTTGCAATGTGGCCCTCTTTTCAAAAAGTTTGGGGACCCCTGTTTTGCGCTATGCATGGATAAAAAAAATTAGTCTTAATACATTTTTGCCTTGACCTTCAGATTATTTGTTTACTTACCCACGAATGGCAAAAAAGGAAGAACCGATGAAGGGAGTTTTTCACCTCTGCCCTAAGGAGGGCATTTTTTTTATCGGGAAGCTCCCATACGGACTACAAAATTCTTCAAAAGTAAATTTTAGGGCTCAGAAAGGTACTGAAGGAAACTGCAGATGAAAAACCATAGATTTTTTTTAGATTGGATTCAAATGTCATTGTGGGGAGTCAGCGTGTGGAGAGTTAGTCCCCATGTGGGAAGGGGAGGGGGGGGGGCTAGTTAATGAATATTTTGACAACAGCTGTTGTTTTAAGCCGAACTGGTCTACAAGCATGTACTGCAAAATCCAGAACAAACAGTAAAAAAGCTAAAAATTTAAAAGTTTCAGGGTCTGTGCCCAAGACCCGACTAATGTAGCTTGCAGTGTTTCCCAAGACCCTTAGCTAGCAATGGATTGGCACAATGCAGCAACCTCCCCCCCCCCCCCCCAGTCTAATTACGCATGTGATTATGCTAAATGATAGAGCTGAATTTACGCTTTACAGTTGTGTTTTTATTATTCAGTTGTGGCAATTAGGTGATAAGTTATTAATTTTTGAAGTATTAAGATTGAAACCTTTATTTTGTGAAAGTCAAGCAGGCCAATTCTATCTTTCTCTCTTTACTTCTTTTGGCCAGAGTTGGTGCCAAGGCCATTGGATAATTAATTAATTAATTAATTAAAGTAAAAACCAAGCAGTGCTACAAGATAAAAACACAACTAAACACATTGGATGACTAAAGCAAGGGCATGGGGGAGTGAAGCTCTTCTTTGCCCTTTAATTTATACCGAGGGGGAACACTCAGGTGGAGACGGCATTCCAGAGACCAGCTTCTAGACCTTTAATTTGTCCTAGCTGTAACCTTACCTGCGTGTGAGCAATGACGTAGCTAACAGCCAATCAGGGCACTGCTGAGTTTTGGGACTAATGGCTTGTTGCACCATACCGTTCTTCAGAGAGAAGCTTGGTCCCCATCTTAGAGTTTGGCAGCATCAGACGTTTGCTGTCTAAACCTAGGGTTCCTTTGTCTAACCTTGGCAACAACCCATAGCAGCAGTGAACGTGAGACAGTAGACGTATGTGTGGCCAGTCAAGCCTTTCCGCATGAACCTGAGCTAAGTAACAATATCCCTAATTTCCTCCCATAATATCTCGTTGGTCTGCTAAGCCATCCGAATGTTTGTTTTAATTGATGATTGGTGTTTTAACGTATCATAATGAATGTTGGTAATTAAGTAAGACCATGTGTTGCAGAGGATTGTTAACTGGAAGTAATCACTCTAATTAATTTTGAAGAAGAATAGGGAAAACTGGTTTATTATATTTGAGCAGTGGATGTTCTTTTCCGGCGCTACCTTGAATAAAATATGTTTGTGAAGTTAGAAGAATCAACCAAATGTGTTTGAAAACTATAAATCTGACTTGGTGTTAATTGCATGCTCTCATTATTCATTAGCAATTAAGTTACACTCTCCAATGATTGTCTTACAGTAGTACCGGTAGTTAGGGCATATCAAAAGCAGTGTATCAGTCTTTCAGTGAACCCATACTGCTAGACAGAAACTAAATTTGGAAGGGTTGTGCAGAAGACGATCCTAAAATGGCCTTTTTAGACGAGTTCATGGGAACCCTCTTTAATGTTGATCGCCACTCGTCATTTGACGAATTGAATTTAGCCTTACTTGCCAACACAATGACTTGAATAGAGAATGACACTCAAGTTGGGGTATCTCAGAAACTATAAGCTAGAGCTGAATGGTTTGCGTCGTTATTCTCAGATCAATAATGGATACAGAATAGTTTTTTTTTTGGCAGTAATACTATGGTTAAATAATTGTATAATTTCGTAAATACATAAATTAGAAAAACGATGCATCACGCAAGATAGTTGGTGAGTAGAAATTGTAAAATGGTAATTGATTTACAAGGTTTGCTGACATAGCGGTGACTGCTACTGGATTGACTTTCGCGAGGGTTCTTTCACAGGATTTAGAAAAAAGCTACTAGCTCCTGTAGCGCCTAGCGATGTCACTATGCTCGGTTCGCCATAAATAACGATTGCCGAGTCGTTGACTTCCCCTCTTCATACCCACATTGCAGCATCACTTCACTCGTCTTAAGTCTTCAGACCTACCTGTTCGCGATTAATGACGTCATCCACTTACCTCAATCCCTCCCCCCTCATCCACTTACCTAGGCGTGCCATACTTTTTTTTTTTGCTTCGTCACTCATTCGTGTGCGGAAATAAATTTAAAATTAAATACCGTACTTAACTTCGTGTCTAATTGCCTTAAACCTTTGGATTAAAATAAAAACTTAACTTTGATCTGCTAATGATTTTATTTAACTGCCATATTCCCCTGTTTTGTTTTGATCGTAACAGCTGACTTCTCGTCACTTGTTATGTAAATTCCTTTTCCCCAATATAACCCTTTGTGATTGGTTGCTTGGTCTCTCCACGATTATCACTCCACTCGATCACTCCGTCGTGTCTCTGCTTGTGGCATGGGCGTCGGCCGCCATATGCTCCAATTTTAACTTTTCTCCGTGATCACTTGTTCTGTTTTAACCCATATTTTAACCAGTTGCCGTGTACTTTAATTACTACGCTGGGAATGATCGTCAGTCCTTCGCCATCAGAGACGAAAGGAATTCTCGTTGCCCAGCCTAAAACCTGCTCCTCGGATGAACCCTGCCACAAAGACCAAACTAAGGTAATGGGTGATGTTTACTACGTTCTGCCTAATCCTTCGTTGTAATTTTTTTTTTTTTAAGACGCCTTGGTTTTCCGTGGGCTTGGCTTCCGTGCAACCTCGTGAACCGTTCGGTATAGATATGCCGTTACGAGAAGCTTTATTTTCAATACCCCCCCCCCCCCATTCCGTTGCGTGACGTCTTTGGGGGTGGCATGTATTGAAAATTCGGCAGTCAAAAGTCCTATGCAGGGACCGGTTTTTCGTCACGCGATGTCAAGTTTGCCTGTAATAAATAATCCGTAACGTGACGTCCAGTTTGCTCAAAAGAACCCCCTCCCTTATTTCGTCACATGAAGCAAAGCCTAGGGTCCGGGTGGCTTTTGAGCACTTTAACTTCCGATACCCCATAAGGTGATGCTTGCGAAGTCGAACAAATAACCTGTTGCATGATGCCCGAACTCTAGTCCATTTTCTGCAATTTTCCGGTGTTTTCGGTTAAGTGCTAAAATCGAGTTATTCTCGTCACCGTTATCTCTTAAACGCAACTGAATGCCAGAGCTGATTATCATTAACCATGTTCTTCTGTAATTGAGTAACTTTCGGCTTTAATTAAAAATTGATTCTTGAAGGAAAAGGGTTGACTGAGTGTGCTTTCTTTGCATGATGTTTGATGAATCATATGGTGCAAGCGTTTTATTAATCCTTAACAGTTTGGCTTTGAGTTCGGTTCGCGGCCTTAAAACCCGGAACCTCTTGCGGGTTCCCCTAAACTTTTTATTTCCCTCCGCTGTTTCATACATGGGAAGGTGTCTGCGCATTTTAACAACTAGTGAGCGACACTCCATGTGGTTGTAAAATGGCAGGTGTATCAGCAAGTGTGCTATTTAGAAACATCGTATAATCTGGTTCTAATGAGCCCTTTAAAAAAAAAACAAGAGTGTGATTTATCGTATTACAAATTACTAAGACTAACATTTTGATGAAAATTTTGTTTTAACTCTTAATCCACCCCAGTATCAAAATGCCCTGGTGTGCTCTCAATTATTATTATTTTTTTTTTTGCATGCCCTTTGTTGACCTGGTCAATTATGCTAACTGGGGTTTCACAACATTATTTAAGTACGTGTGTAACCCAATTTTATAGGCTACTAAAACTTTTTTCGTTTACTCCTGGTACTAGAAATTGGTGTCATAAAGGAAATGTAAGAACCCAGAGGCAGGAGGCAGGGAGCCCAAAATGAAGCTTTTTTTGCATTTTTAGTCGAAACGTTTCAAATGAAACTAGAAAACATACCGACAAATGGATACAAAATAAAACAAAATTACAATGATTACTTTTGGGAATAATTGTTTTGTTTACTTTGAAAGTTCGTACCATTTGATGCAAACCAGTTTTGAATTTTACAATTTTTGCATCAAACATTTTTTCCCCAAAATATGCAGGCTACTCCAGAAGCCATACACCTATACACCCAAAGGCACGCTCCAATATGACCCTCCCCAATATCGGTGGCCATTTGGCAAATGTATTCCAAAAGTTGAATACTTAATTTTTAGCCCTACTCGCCAAACAGCAACAAGCAATACAGAACGACACACAACTCGTGATATCTCGGGTGCTGTATAAATTACACAACAGTGAGCGGCATTACGCTCACATTCACAAGGGTCACACAATTGTTTTTGCAGTTACACTGGGGTTACAGGATATTATACAGTGCAGTAATGGATGAATGGAAAAGTAACGTGCATCACAAAAGAGGTTTTGCCTATGAGACAAGTCGTAACTCGGAAATGGGGAGTACTTTCGAAAGTTACCAGCCAAATGTTGATTGCTGCTGGTTTTGGGATACATTCAAGAGGGTGGCTTACAAATGCCTACTTCAAGCCCTCCTAGCCATCTCTGTAATGTGTGGTGCAGTGGCAACCCGGACCACTGCACTGTGACTGAGGTTGGCGCTAATGACCAAGTTGTTGACGCGCCATTAAGCCTCAATTCCCCCCCCCCCCCCCCTAGACTTGGCAGTTTTCCCATTGAGCTCAACAGGTTCCTAAAATCAATACTATGAGCCTTGCATTCTACGAAAATCGGTAAGTAAAGACTACAGAACCTTTAAGAACACGATTATAAGTAGGCCTATAAATGGTCCAAACACAGCACAGCTGTCTTAAGGGTTTCTATCCTTTTTCCTTAAGAGGTGCGTACTATACCTCAGTGAATTCAGTTACAAGGCCTTGAATAAGGAACGATTCAGAATGCAAAGGGTTAACGAAGCAAACGGTCTGCATTGGAGACCTTAGACTGGCCTTGTGAGAATATAAGATAAACTAATCTGAGAAAGAAAGAAAGAAAGAACGAAAAGGCAACTGCCCCGTCTGGGAACCAAATCCAGCACCTAAAGACCACAAGCATATAAAGAGGGAAGAGAAGAATAATTCACAAGGTAAAGGGTCAACTAAGCAAACAGTATGCACGAAAGACTAGCCTTGTGAGAATGCAAGATACGCAACGGCCCCCAACGGGGACTCCAACCCAGATTATTTACTTTATTAACCCTTTACCTTGTGATTTATTCTTTATTTATTGCTTGCCTATATTATTTCTAGTGTCGGGGGCCAAGAAGCAAGTTGCTTCCCCTCCTTGTATATAATTGTGGCCTTTAGGTCACCACTGAGAAAGGTTAAGCAGCTACAAAGCTCGGGTAGAGTCTGTAGATGGGGTCCGCCCTAGTAGTGCAATGGTTAGGGAGCAAGCTAGTAAGGGGGAAGTCCTGGGTTCGAGTCCCAGTCGTGACAGTAGTCTTTTCTTTCTTTATTAGTGCATCCTGTATTCTCACACGGCCAGTCTTTAATGCAGACTGCTTGCTCCATTACAAGGCCTTGATTGGGTTGCAATTGGGCTTATTAATTTTCATAACATTCAAGGATATTTTACGATATTTGTGCTTCGCTGAAGTTGCATAACGAACGGTATATTTCCCATTTACATGTTAAAATGGGTTAGATTTCTATAGCATACTGCAGTGCAAGGTTGTGTCACTACCCTAAAAGCAGTCGCTACCTAAGGCGTCATTAAAGTATTAGGATCTCCTTTGTGCTAATTTTCTGTTTTGCACGCGTTTTACCTCATTTGGGGACTACATTAAAATTACAATCGAATAAAATTACACTACAACATTTTCGTTAAGGCTTGTGAGTTACTTAAAAACTTGCAGTCTTATTTAACATTTTGTTTGAAGATGTAAGAAAAAAACTTGTATTTTCAATGAGTTCCATTGTAATAAAAAAAAAAGGTGTCTTTTAAGCCATATCATCAGTTTCATCTGTTATCACTTCTATTTAGAATGCTACAACCTAATGTAAATTGCAGTGTAGTAACTCGTACACTCCCAACAAAAATCTGACGTCGATCATCTCCCCTAAGGTGTTTTGACTGTTCACTCCTTTTACGATTATTATTAATTTCTTGTAGTCGTCTTCTTCGTTTTCGTTTAGCTGGGCCAATCTCTCTGGGTTAATTTCAATGATGACTCATCGTTATCTTCATAGAACATTTTCTGAACCTCTCCATAATAGAACTTAAGAGTCAAAGGGCATACACAACATATATTTTATGTTCCTCCTCATTTTGTTACAACTTTTGAAGATGTAATGGTAGTTGCTATCTGTTTTGGGAAGATGTTGCCCGTATGAATTATAAGAATCTTCACATTCCTCTTCGGCAAAGAATTCATCGCCCGAAGACGGTAATAAGTTACGGGCCATTAAAGGCACTGTCGAGGAGTGGCACTCGGCGTGTCGCCGCAGTCGCCGTGAGGAGGTTGTGTTGGCCCGTTTGCGAATTGGTCACACCCGACTTACTCACTGTTTCCTTTTGCGGGGGGTTGACCCTCCTGAATGTTCTTGGTGTCGACGGCCACTTACGGTCCGGCACTTACTTGTTGATTGTCGCCATCTTGATGGTGTTCGTCGTCGGTTCCATCTTCCGCAGGACATTGCGCGTCAGTTGGGCGATAAGTCTGTCCTCCTGTCCAGTGTTTTTCAATTTTTGCAGGAGGTACAGATGTATGACAAGATTTAGATTAGGGGTTTGGATAACATTTCTGTAATGTGTGGTGCAGTGGCAACCCGGACCACTGCACTGTGACTGAGGTTGGCGCTAATGACCAAGTTGTCGACGCGCCATTAAGCCTCAATCCCCCCCCCCCCCCCCAAGAAATCATGTGTGGGTCGCCAGGGTTTCTCTTTGGGTTCATTCATGCAAGTACGGAATTGGGATTCATGGGGTGAACGGGATTTAACTCGGAGCACTCCCTATTCCGTGCACCGTACACTGTCTGCCATTGAGTCTCATTGTTTTTTCTTTCTGGAAGTGATGACGCATGAGTAGTGGGATGGCGACAATAGATGGCACATCCGGTCCCCCCCTCCCAGGCGGGAGAGAAGGGGGAGGGGGAGGGTGTTGCATGCGTGCTGGTGAGCTCAATTATGCTAATGAGGGTAATGAGGGACATCCGGTCGGGGTGTACGGGGCATGTTAGGGACCGTCACCTCCATTATTTTTTTTTAGGGGTCGTCGCAGCAAAATTGAGCTTAGTAACACTGAACGCATCACCCTCCCTCCCCTCCCACCCTCACCCCACAGGGGGAAGGGACCGGTCGTGCCGTCTATTGCCATTGCTATTGCCATTGCCGCCAGCTTTTCCCTCTCTTTGTCTGCCCAATGCCCCGTCCCAGCTACCTTTCCCGGCTGGCCGGCAAGCGTTCCGTCCCGCCGCCCGGTTTTTTGGCAGCCCGTGCGTTCCCCGGCAACCTTTAACGTGGCCTGCTCGTCGTCGAATGAACCCCCCGCCCCTCGAATGCCGGGGTACATGCATAATACGCACATACGTAACACACACACACACACACACATACGTCATACATTCACCTCCCCCTCCCCCCCCCCCCCCAACACCCTCACAACGCACACTTTTTTTTGTTACATGCACACATTATTATACCCATTTTCAACCATTTTTCGTACTCGGTCTTAACACCGACACAGCTATATCACACAAGCATTCATACCAGCATTCACTCACCTCGCATACATGGTTTTTATTCGCCATAGCTTCGGCAAAAAAAAAAAAAAATAAAGCAGCCGAATTTTGGTTCTCTTTCCTAGATTTTCTAGCCCTGAAAAGGGCTGTTTTTGTTTTTTACCTCCAGATCTTTTTAGTGTTCTTTCTCTACTTCTTTTTCGTCGTCGTTTTGTTGCTTTGCACGTAATTCCTGTTCCGGATCAATTTGACACGTATCGTTTTGTTTCTGCAGCTTTTTAACCTTACGTTTCGGACGAAATTCCCGTTCCAACTAAGTTTGACACAACAGCAACTCCTCTAGAAACTCCTCAGCAGCTATCATAGTTTTCACAAACATTTGCCGGTAGAATTCTGTCCATCTCAGTAACTCACAACGTCGGCGTTTCACTCGTCTTTGCTTACTGGTTAACGGCAGCTCCATTATTTCTTTAGCGTCTGTCAGGTATTCCCGTATTCCTGTGAGTGTGCGTTTGAATGCGCGAAGATCTCTCTTTCTCTTTCGCCGTTAAGGGCCGCCTCCCAGCTGTACGCTAGTAGCGGTAACCGCCAGTAGCTTCCTTACCCCCCTTGAGACAATTAAATAATCGGATCTTCCTTCGCGCAATTCTAAAATTGCCTTAGGCTGTAGAGTAACATGGGAGAGCAAGCGAACGAGCTAACAGTCTCGACCACGTTGCTTGTTTCTATTCTACCCTCAGGGCCTGCCTTCTAAACAAAAAATAACAATAATAATAATTTGAAAACGGCGTGACCACGAGACTTTTCTCCTACGTCTTATCAAGAATTGCAAACATGGCTACAAGGGAAAATGATCGTGAAAAAAAAGACATCAACGTTTCACCATAAATAAAACTATTGATTCAAAAATTGAAACAGTGGGAAATTGATTCCACAATAATTCCTGCTGATTGGTTTTCACATCTACCCGGGCTTAATATCCGTACATATGACCCCATAATCGGAGAATCACTAGCAACCATAACATTTTAGGCTTTAGAAAGAGAATTGGAATTTCTTTCTAATCAGCAGATAAATA
>JAHWFP010229583.1:889-25140 GCA_023313725.1 Lithobius niger | reverse complement strand
AATTCCCCCCCCCCCCCCCCGTGTACCTTTTTTACGGCTATGGCGTCATGTTACAAAGGTTTATGCATGCAGTCGATTGTTGCTGGCCACTTGGAAACAATTCCACTCAGCTCTGAAAGCCTGCATCTAGTAAATAAATACACCATTCTATCTTTAAAAGCTGCCAAAAGGCCTCGAAATTAACAACGAAGCTTAGTTTGATTTAAATCTATATGCGTTTAGCTGAAACACAGATTCTTTCAATTTCAATATATTGTCTGAGGCCTTGACCCAAAGTCGTACGCCCCCTTACAAAGGTAAATAACTGCCAGCCAAACTCACTTACTAAATCAAAACCAAATAAACCGAGTAAACGAACTCACATCCTACACCGCAGCATACTGTCCCACGGTGCCCACACAGCTGAGGAGCTATCACAGACAGATTTCTCATTCTCCGACTTTGCACGACGCACATCCACTATGCGCTGCTCCATCGTGTACCAAGGATCTTGCACGGTCACTCACACACTGTCGCGCATAGTCACGCACAGATGCGCACGGCGCAAAACCACAACCACACAAGACCACTACACTACCACAAGAAGACCACCGCCGCCTACAAGAAAAATAGCCTCTAGACTCCATCTTAACACGCACTGGAAAGATCCCACTCTGTCCTAGACTCCCACTGTGTACTGAACGTATACCTAGAGGCCGAGGAGCCAGGAGACAATGCATCACAGTTGCCCCAAAATACCTAGCCAGCACTTGCAACTTTCTAGCTGGTGACTTTCCTACCAATGCTAACACCAAGAGCTGCGTGTTTGGTAACTCTCTGGTCCATTCTGACAACGTAGCACGCTGACACGCATAAACAGGGCATACAAGCAGAAAATGATCCAATATCATGTCTGCGTTATATACCGTGCAAATCGGAATGTCCACCCACCCGAGCCTGTACTGGTGCGTACGCAGAAACGAATGTCCAGTGCTCAGCCTTGAAAGCAGTTTCGCATCCCTATAACAAAGCATGTTCAGTATTGGTCTAATTCCACACATTGGATGCAACTGAAACAGCGTTCGTCCTGTTACAGCAGTCTCCCACTCTTCCTGCCAAACGCCAAGAAACCAGTTCCGGGGGAACCGTCTCATTTCATTTCACACTTCAACAACAAACTTTTTAGCAAAGACATAACACGTGCATGAAGAATGGATCTGGTGTTTGCTGAGTGGCATTGTTCCCTAATTACAATGGTTAAAACAATGTAAAACAATCAAAATGATCGCTCAGGTTCCCATAACTTCGGAATGGCTCGACCAATCGAAAAAAAGTGGTCTCTGTGAGGATGAAGCCCAAGAAAATTTCTGGGTTAGATCATGTTTCAGATTTTATGTAGATGCAGTAGTTTTTTTTCTGAAACCGTGTCTCACAAGAACAAGAACAACCACCACAACAACAAGAAGTGAACAGTTTTCAAATTTACGTCTGGCTCCCTACTTTTAGTCTCGCACGGAGTTGCGTAAAAGTAGGTGCAAATATACCTTCAATACCTATCTACTATCTGGCCAAGTTTGGTCAAAATATATTGAATAGGAACGGAGAAATTAATAGTTTTAGTTTTGCTGGAGACAGGACTTCAATCATATGTGTATATACACGGCTCGCCGTGTATGATAAATCATTTGAAGGATACTGTACTTCAGGATAAAAAAAACTGCACAGTTAATGGCACTGCTGAATTGGCAATCCCGCTTATCGGAGAGAGACCATGGGAAAAAGAATCAGTTCGGCAATCTTCTGCCATGCAACCCAGTGCATTTTACTCCAGCACGTTTGAATTGGTTCTGTGTGAGCGAACGTATTGACCAATTTTTTTTAATCTTTGAAGTAATAAACTTCTTTTTATCGTTGGCTGTTGATAAATTGCAGAGGGAATTCCATGGGGACAGTTGGGATAAGGGTTTTCTGGACGGTTGCGGGCGGAACAGCATGCTTTGTCCACAATGGCGTTGACGTCATGTGTTCATGGTGATGTTGTGGCGTAGTAGACCAACAAACGATGCATGACGACCAGGTTCGAAGAGTGCATGACGAAAAACTTTTCGCTCGTCTGCGTGAAAGAACTATTTCTTACTGCTAAGTGTCAGAGGGTTCTCTAGGGCAGAGCATGGCTATGGATCTTACCGACCTTAATCTCCCCTTCATTTCATATATTATTAGAGGCTAGTGGCTCACTGCTGTATTGTCCTAGAAGTTTAGATTTGTATTTGCACGAGATCTTCAAGTGACTCGTCACAGGGCAATATAGTTAAGACATACTTGGTTTTACTTCTGTTGGAAAGGAATACATCTTTATACTTTCACTTCTGACACATAATATTTCTAAGGAAACCATAATTCTTAGGTTCCGTGGTTTAAGTATGCAAAATTAAACAAGAGCCAGTCCTTGATTACTAAGGATAACAAAGACAGTAAAAAAAGGATAATACTGGAACAATGGATGCATGTATTCCCAGACCCAAGTACAACAAGCAGTTAGAGCAACTACCTAGTCGTATCCGGTCTAATGTACATTTCTGCCACCTCTATCACGCATTGCAACAGCTATCTCTATTATATAATCTGAAAGCAGTAACCATCAGAACTGCTGGTTAAATGCGTTAGCTTTTAAGCTTATTTTAGATTTTAGGCGTATTTGTCAACTTTTAGGACTAATTCTTACCTTGAGCTTTAATTTCGTAGGTAGCAGCTAACGGAGATTTGAATTGTATAGTACGCCTATTCATTTTTGCAACACGGTGCACCTTCGGGCACACAGTTGCAAAGTTAAACGTAATGTGCAACGTAACCTATATAGATCAGTGGTAGTAGGGAAGTGACGAGAGAGATGCTGTTGATGAAACCGGGAGTTACTCGTAGCGACTTGATGTTGCCGTGGTAACGTGATTTTAGACCTAATTTTTTTAACTTTAGTTTTAATTTCCTAAGTAGCAGATAGGCCTAATGAAGAATCTGGTTCGATGGTAAGCCCATTCATTCATGCAACAATGCCACGAGACTATTTTAAACGAAACTAAAATGCTTTTGTTTTTACGGCTGCAGTGTTATCCTTAGGATTTCAATTTGACGATCAAATGTTATTATTTAATTTAGTTACGTCAAAGAAGTCTATTGGCTATAAGGAAGTAAAGATGTTTTAATTTACCATGTTATTTAATTGACTTTTGACACTGAATCGAACGTTGTGAACAGTGGTTGTCAATATCTGGTACCGTTCCGAAGTTGAAAAAGGCAAAGGATGGACGGACGGACAAAGTCGTTGCAATAGTCTTCTCAGCCGGTAGAAGACTAAAACTAAATACTAATTGTCAAGTGTTTGCCATTTGTAGACTTAAACTTAATTACAAACTTATAAACTTAATTACAATGAATAAATATTTCCCAAGGAATAAATATTTCTAAGACACTTAGAAACTAATTGGAAACAAGTAGTTCTCACAAGAGCAAAGTGAGAGCTACATTAAGGGGTAGTTTTTCCCCTGACACGCCCCCTCTCATCCCCGGGCGAAACATTTGCAAAACCGTTTTGAATGATAAAATTTGAGTGATCATCGATTGTATGCTGCATTGTGCACTACATTTTGAAATTGTACTTATTTTTATTGTGCTTATTTTTTTATATTTTCATTTTTACATTACATTGTATTTATTGTATTTGATGAAAAGACCCCGGTCTTATCTACCATTTTTTCCTTGTTGTATCTTACTGTTTGTGCAATAAAGCCCCGTTTCTCTCTCTCTCAGTATAGGGTAATGTGCAAGTTGTACATGCACAATATACCGTATCATATGTTCCAAAGGTCGTGGGTCCGATTTCCCGCTCATGCAGTCTGACATATAAGTCCAAAAGGCAACGTAAATAGGTTTGCATCTGTATTTATTTAAGTCTTGTTGAACCTTTGGCTTTTCCGTCCTTAATATACACAGGAAGTGAATAAATCGTATGTGGGATAATGTATTCTTGGTACACACACTAATGCCAAAAAAAAAATTAATCCAATACGACATAATATACTGGTGGTAATACACTAATACACGAAAAATAAATTATACACAAATGGGAAAAATGTACTAGTGGTACATGCATTCAACAGGAAAATAGGATAATGGACAAGTGGTACAAACACTAATACAGGAAACGGTTAATAAATTGTGCATGAACTGAAAGTTTTTAAAGTAGTAACATAAATAATACAGTGCATGAAAATACTTTTTTAATCTTTTATAATGCTGGTTGGGTTCTACCGATCCCGAACCTTTTTGAGTGTTGCACAACTCGCTATAGTCTCAAAGTGCAGCCAGTCCTTCAAATGTGCGAAAGTTTGTATATGTATTTTCTGGAATGCTCTCTATATGCGATTATGAAGTTTTAGAGATCGAAGCATATTCGTATGTGACAGGTCCATAAAAGATTTTCATGGAGGGTAAATCTTAAGTTCATGTTGCTGACTAGCGATTTGGCCTTGGAATAAATTATCCTGTTGGTCACGAAATCAGTATGAAACCTAACGTCGTTCATAATAATGCCAGGGACATCTTTATTTATTTATTTGACAGGACATATGTCACCATTTTCCAAAATAGGAATGGGGCAATACTCATCACAATAGAAATTTTGAGCAGAAATAACAATGGCAAATAAATAAACTTTTACACATGCAGATACGTCCAAGCATTGAAAGAAAAATCAAAGTAGAAATAAGGATAAATACGTAAATACACATGCAGAAGCATCCTAAACAATAGATAAATACATCCAAAATGCATTATAATTCGCAGAAGTATTTACGATCTGAATTAATGCAGAAGTCTAATTTATTTGTTCTTAAAGCTGAAAACGGTATTAACACATACTACCCATTTGAAGAGGCTGTTCCAAAGGTTAACAAGGTGGTGAGTAATATTTTTGTAGTGAGGGTTACAAACTAAGTTAAATGACAATCCCTGTGTACCATATGGGCTGGTGTGGAGCTCAAAAAAGTTTGGCAGTTTTGGTAGAAAACCCATGAAGATTTTGTGCAAAAAAATGAGGCCACTTCATTGTCAGCGCCAGTCCAGTGAGGATAGATTCAGGCACATAAGGCGATCACAGTAACTAGGATTGTGAAGACGACCAACTTTTTTTGTAAATGCCCTGTATGTTAGGCCAACCAACCAATGGTTAAACGGATTCAAATACCTCTATTTTGGGTCCAAAATTTTATCCTTTCCGCTGTCCGGGTGCCATTCTTCCAGGGTTTTTTCTTGGGTTCAGGCATGTAAGTGAGGAAACTAGCTTTTGTGAGTTGAACAGGGTTTATTTCGGAGAACGCCCTGCTCTGCACTCTGTTTGCCGTTGAGGGTCTTTGTGTTCGTTCTCAGCACTCTGATTGCAATTGACGCTAATGACCTAGTTGTCGATGTGCTATTTACCCTCATCTTCCCCCACTCTGGAAGTGGTGACGCAGGAGCAATCGAGCTTGACTACACAGGCTGGGAAGGAGTACAATACATGCGTGGAGAGGTTCACCCTCAGAGGGTAAGACCGAGTCCGAGTTTGATTCAGTTATTTGCTTGGTTGGTCTAGGCTTACCAGTTCTGTTTTCAACTTGCTTTTTCTCTTTATTTTCTAATACAGTCAGTTGGTTTGAAGTTTCTTTTCTTCTGCTAGCTTCTGCTTTTGAAGTGTTTTGCCGTTTAAGTCTGTTTTCTTCTCTGACTTTTGTTTGGCTGCTTTTACATTTTGCTTTGTATATATCTCTGCTTTGTTTCTCTTAATTGCTTCATTATATTTTTCTGAATTGATCACTGAAGGATTTTGGTCCACTTTTCTTCAGCAGCATTGGATTTCGGTGAAATCTTCACTAGAATTATGTCTTCAACGCTCCATTTCCACAGGAATGTCAATTGTTGAGGCCACTGGTTCGACAAACTTCGAAGCCACACGTTCGGGAAACGTTAATGCCACATGTTCGCCAGATGTTGAGGCCATGGGTTTGGCAGACTTTGGGGCCACAGCGCTTAAACAATATTTTGATATTGTTTACAGTTACATATGTTTGCACTTCATTCTTAACCTCTGTTTTTTTTAGCAAGTCCAAACCCCCCACTTAAACATGGCTTTGTGATTGTTTGCCTACTCCTCTTTGTCACCTATAGGGATTGCAGTTCTCTGCCCAGCAGGTTTTGTACAACTACTCCTAGAGCAGTGAAGTAAGGTATCTCTGTTGATACCATATTTCTTACTAATTTGTCTCAGGTCTTTTCCCTGTGCTTCAGTTAGGTCAGTAAGAGCTTGATCCAGATTAGCTCAAGACCACATATTGTCTTTTATCCTTTGCTGTACTGGCTAGGCTTCCTAGTGCCTCCGCATCTTGGTTGAGGTTGTTATACTGAATAAAATGAAGCTCCTTTTCAACGAATCTTCAAAACCCGAAAGAAGCGAGGTTTGGCAAAACTGTCTCAAATTCGTGTGTCTCTTAATTACCCAGGATTGTAAAACTGGGGTAATTATGGACGAGCCACTTTTCTACTCCCCCCCCCCCTCCCCCCGGCTCTATAATTGAACAATTCCTGTAACATTTATTTCAGGTATCACATTGCAAGTTGGGCTTGAACGAAAAAAAAATGTTTGTAGCAGCACCGAAATTGATAATATTTTTTCGGCAAGGGAACGCATGACCTGGGAAATCCCCTCCGAAATATCATTTTAAGACCTGATTGGAGATCAGTTTGAACGTCCGTGAAGCAGGAAAATAACTCCGCCTTTAGAGTAAAGAAATCCTCCCTGTGGCTCAACTGACACCACAGTAACGTGTGAAAATTCTTCGACAGGTGATGTATCTGCCACAGAAAAGATGAATCATGTGAGTAGTATGTAAAACGTAAGCCCTTAGCGGCCTGGCCAATGACCCCTACCCACAGGATATTTCATCCTGTTTAAAAGGAGAAATACTGCAATTTCAACACGAAAAACGTTATAGTGGATATAACCTTGATGAAGCAGTGCATTTGTATATGTGTAAGGAACAAAACACACAGGAGATTTTAACTGATATGAGAACATTTTTCAACAACCAAGCCACATGCAACAGGTTTGTTCTAACATCAGAAGTTAGATTTCTACCAAGTATTGTAAAACACAAATTATATCTTCAGTAAGTATGTAATGTATGTAATCACACTTTAAAAAATGAAAGAGAAATACCGTCTTTTTTGGTGTGTGTTTTCTTTTCATGATTCTACTTCATAAACACACGAGTTAAATCACCAGCTTATCTTTAATGTAGTAGTACTACGAACAAGTGTGTAAAGTTAATGTCATGTTTGCATTAGTGTGGGTATATAAATTTCATTTCAGTGAATGGTTTGAGAGCGGTGAATTCATTTACTTCCTGTGTAGTGTTAGACGTCAAGGGTTAACGATAGAATAAGGACTTGTGTATACTCGAGCAGAATGCAATGGAAGAAGCAATGTGAACTAGAAACGGAATAAATTCATATCAATTTCTCCAATCGTATGGATATTTACAAACTGAAAACCAATGGGAAAATGTTTTTAAAAAATGACGTAATTTTAGAGAGCTTCAGTTGTGAACTAAATTTTAAATCCATATTGTAATTGTGGTTGCCTGGCACTTGATGGTCGCTATGATAGTATGCTTGGCGGTGTATGTATATTGTGTATACTTAGTATACGTAATGTTAAGGGGAAAAGATGTTAGCTGCATTGCAAACTCTACTAATAGAAATAGAGATTGACGGTGCACGAAGCACCCCCCCCCCCCAAACCCCAAGGAAGTTAAGCGACTAGAGGGTCATAGCGTGATTTGAAAGCATTGAGTGAAGGAGCGCAAACAACGGATTGAGGGTGGGAGTTCCAGGGTTGCACAACCCTTTCCGTGAAAAAGTGAAAGCGTAGTTTAGTCCGAGAGACAGTGCCAGAAATACGGAGAGAGTGGCCACGAGTGAAGTTGAAATTTGGAGTGAGGAAAAGAATAGGGTCCACATACATCAAGGGTTACGTGAATAAGTTGGTAGGTAAGTATCATGTCGCCACAATGAAAACTATCATGAATGGAGGAAAGCTCAAATTTACGTAGGCGATCAGAATAAGGTAAGGAACCAATAGTGTGACACCATTTGGAAAGGCGACGTTGGCAATTTTCAAGACGATTAAGTGAGTAAAGATTGAGGGGGGGGGGGGGAATGAGGCTTAATAGCGCGTCGACAGCTAGGTCATTAATGCCAACCAACCTCAGGGACGACAAATTTGGGAGCAGTAACCAAAGACTGGGAGGAGAAAGGTTTTATATAAAATAGCAAACAGGGAGGGTGTAAGGTTGCAGAAACCCTTCAGTACAAAATGGGCTTTACGAAAGACTTTGGAGATGACATTTTCTGTGTGAAGATTGAAATTTAGAGCGTTATCAATAAGGGGTCCCAAGGTTAGGATGATTAGTAACAGGAGATAAGCTTGCCAGAGAGATGGTAAGGAAAATGCGGATTATTATTCCCAAGGTAAAGGACGTGACATTTATCAGTATGAAAAAGAAGGGAATTGGAAGTAGCCCAGTGCGCAACACATTGGATGCTTCTTGAAGTAATTTTCAGGAAACAAGAGTCAGAGAAGATTTTTAGCAGGTATTAGGAGAACGAATAACAGAAGGTAAGTTAGAGATGAAAATATTGAACAGGAGAGGACCAAGAACAGAGCCTTGAGGAACACCAGAGGTAACGTGAAGCCAAGAAGTGAAGGAACCACGAAGTCCGACCCGTTACCGCCTAAGGAGTAGGTAGGAGTTAAGCCAAGAAATAATGCCAGGAGAAAAACCGAAAGTAGTAAGTTTGGACAAAAGCTTAGCATGTGAGACAGTGTCGAAAGCTTTACTGAAATCAAAGAAAACAAGGTCACATGGTAGACCAACGTCAATACGGGATGGGATCATACGTGGAGAGAAGATTGGTGAGGCAAGAACGTTTAGGAAGGAAACCATGTTGGGTGGCCGGAAGAATATTGAGTTGAGAACATTCATCAAAAATGATCAGAGTAGATTAACTGTTCAAGGATTTTTGATATGAACGTGAGGAGACTTATAGTTGGGGAGATTGAGGCTTAATGGCGCGTCGACAGCTTGGTCATTAGCGCCAACCTCAGTCAGTGCAGTGTTCCGGGTTGCCACTGCACCACACATTACAGAGATATTATTCAAACCCTTTACCTAAATCTTCTCATACATATGTACCTCCTGCAAAAATTCAAAAACACCGGAAACAGGAGGACAGACTTATCGCCCAATTGACACACAATATCATGCGGAAGATGGAAACGACGACGAACACCATCAAGATGGTGACAATCAACAAGGAAGTGCCGGACCGTAAGTGGCCGTCGACACCAATAACTTTCATGAGGGTCAACCCCCCCCCGAGACTTATGGGTCTGTAATTAGTAACAAGAAAAGGGGGACCTCATTTATGAATTGAGTGATATGAGCATCCTTCTAGCATGAAAGAAAGGTACTAGAAAGGATGAAATTGAAGAAAATGTGAAGCAAGGCGGTGGAAAGAGAACTGGCACAATTACGAAGAAAAATAGGAGGATTGTTATAAGGACCTGAAGAAAAAGCTTCCTTAGGAGAGAGGAAATAACATCGGTCACACTGAAATGAACGACACCAGCTGCAGGTGGAATAGGGTTACGACAAGAAGCAGAAAGGAAAGTTGTAGAGAAGCAATGTTTTAACGTGGAACTAATGGTAACATCATCAAGTGAGAGAGTACTGTCATCATTTCTGATACAGCTTAAAGGGACAGTTTTGTTATTATTTTTAAGGTAAGAAAACAGTAATTTGGGGTTGCTTTTGGAACGTTGAATAAGGTTGTTTTCAAACGGAGTTTTAGCAAGTTTGGTTTGCTTGATAGCATTCTCTCTAGCAGCGAGGAAGTTTGCCATGTTAGATGGAGACGGAAAGGAACAAAGCAGACGATATGAACACTTTTTTTTTGTTTAAGGAAGTAAGAAGTTCAGGTGTGGACCAGGATGGGCGGGAGGAAGAAGGCTTCTCGGCCACAGGAATGAAACGGGAGTTAATGGCTTGAAGGTAGGCGGTAAGTATTCGAACCTGTGAGTCAACATCAAGAACGGCAAGTTCGGTAGACCAATCAATGCAGGAAATAATGTGGTTAATAAGCGTGTAGTCAGCCTAGCGAAAGTTGTAAGAAGGAGAGGGACTGGCTTTGATATAAAAGTCAATATCTAGTGAAAAATTGAGGACATCATGATCGCCACGCCCAAAGGTAGGTGAGTGAGTGAGTGATTGAGGAGAGGTTGAGAGAAGGAAAGCAAATCAAGCAAACTGGAGCACTGGTTTGAACGATTGCGAGTAGGTTTCGTAATGTGTTGTACAAGATTATGAACTTGGATAAAGTTCAGAAACTCAAGACTGGCACTTGGATTAAGTTCGGAGGTAGTGGCACTAAGTCAGTTGATATTAGGCAGGTTGAAATCCCCCATACAGAAGAAAGGGCACGTTGGGTTGGTGGGCATAGCATTATTAAGCATGGGGAGAAAAGTTGGCCAGTGTGTGGGGTAGCCTTTTACTGGAGTTCGGTAGGTGCAACCAATAGTGTATTGTCGAATGAAGGAACGATGATCGAGCTCCACAGAGATTCCCATTCACTGAGGGAGTCGGAGAAAGAGCCACTGAGTGAAGACGGAATATTGCTTTTAAGTAAATGAGCACGCCTCCATGACCCCTGAATAAGCGGTCGCTGCGGTAGGCAGTATAGCCATTAAGATTAATGGTTGAGTCCGGGATAGCTGGAGTGAGGTGTTTCAGAAACGCCAATAACATCAGGAGAAAGTTGCGAGGTGGCAAGTTTGAGTTCATCAAGTTTGTTAAAGAGGCCCATAGCATTAACATACAAGCACGAAAGGCTATGAACAAGGGTTTGGACGGCAGTTGAAATGATGAATGAAAGTTAGGTCTTGGAAGTCTTCTCCAGAATTGAGCTATGATGGCTGCTGCAACAACTAGCGACACTTCCATTGTCACTAATGGACTGCTTTTCTCTATCTTCTTGGGACTTTGCCTTGCGTACTTTTGTTTTTTCGATAAGTGATATTGTCAGTGGGAAAGAACTGTGGCGACTTAGAGTGGCCGTTTTCTTGATGCTGCAGAGTGGGAGGCATATTGGTCTGAGTGTCTGAGTTTTGGTTGCGTTGGATGTTATTTTGAGATCTGGTAGGTTTAGGCCTGCCTAAAAAATGTAAAATTTGGCGTCAGAGGGCCACATATTGGAGCACATGATAATGTCAGTATTTGATTCTGCTTTCATAACACAGAAAGATGAGTAAGTGGGATACCTTGTGTGAAGTAGAAAACAACCGACAGTAAAACCGAAAGAATTGCTAATGAATTTAATTATTGAGTCAGCTGCAGTGTTGGGGTGAAGCCCACCTACGAGTTTTGGTTGCGTTGGATGTTATTTTGAGATCTGGTGGATTTAAGCTGGTCTAAAAAATGTAAAATTTTGGCGTCAGGGGGCCAGATTTTGGAGCACATGATAATGTCAGTATTTGATTCTGCAGTCATAACACAGCAAGATGAGTAAGTGGGATACCTTGTGCGAAGTCGAAAACAACCGACAGTAAAACCGAAAGAATTGCGAATGAGTTTAATTATTGAGTCAGCTGTAAGTGTTGGGGTGAAGCACACCTACGAAAATTTTTAACAGTTGGATTTGTGGAGCGGGAAACTGGTGCGGACATGTTGAATTTAATTTCAGACCTTGCTGGAGGTGGAATTTGAAGTTCATTTGAGTATGTGAGTGGAGGTTCAACCGGAGCAGCAGCTTGTTTTAGTTTTCTGTAGTCAGCTTTGGAATAGTAAGTACAGAAACCCGATTCTTTGTTATAAAGGGGTTCAGAAGAACAGTGCGACGCAGTGACTGGCACCATTTGTCGAGGTGGAGAGAGCCGATGCAGGCAGTCATTTTTCGAAAACGAAACAAGAGGTGCTGAAGGCACTGTACGCTGAAGAATAATGCAAGGAGGAAATTTGAGTGTTGGTTTTTCTGGTAGGGGAGGAGTTGATTACCGTACCAAAAAATTCACGGGAATTCGATGTTTGTTTCTGTGGTTCATTTGATTGAAGAATGGGAATCGGAGTATTATTTTCAGAGGAGCGTTCAAGTTGCACTAAAACAGTTTTGGCAACAGGAAGTGACGACACAAGATGGTGGCTGCCTCCGCTGGGTCGTGTCGACTCAATTTCGGGATCAAAAATAGGTTTGGTGAGAGATTGCAGAGGTGCAGAATCGGTTTGTAGTCTATTCAATTAACGGACAGCTGCTGTGAGTTCCTTGACAGATGATTCAAGTAAGGAATGCCACTACAAAACCTGTGTGACGACGCGATTTCGAAACATCAAACAGTCGGCAACAGGTAAGCATTGGTCGCAGAAATAGGTAAGATTCTTGTGTTTATCAATGCAGTCAATAACAGTTGAGTAACAGTTACACATTCGGCGTGAAAACTATAGCAGTACAGGTTGCAAACAATGGCTGTGGTCGGGTGGTAGACATCGATAGTCCAATCGGGGTAGGGGCTCAGACTGATGCAACCGCATGCCATTACCAATAACCAGGAATAAACGTACAAAATACATATTGTAACGTGGTAAATGTGTCTGGAGAAGGTGAAGAAATGGAAATAACTGGATTTTCATCAACACATTCTACAACACGTGAAATGAATGTAACACCAACAGCAGTTTTTAAACCATCATCACCATCTACTCAACTGACTTTAACTACATTACCATCAACATCGGTGTCAACTCCGTCATCCCCATCCATCCCACCAGTCTATACTTCTCCATACTATGGAGAACTAAAAAGCTAGCCAACCGAACAGTCATTAATCACTACGATCATTAAGGGAAGGAAGAAAATGAGGCCTACAATGCTTCCTCAAGAGTACGACTATCCAGAAATTGTGGTACGTTATCCCCCTCCTTTGAAGCAATTTTTTTAATAAAATTAAAAAAACTAATAAACACCTTACATTTTTCTATATAGTGAGAAGCAACAGTCAACTATATCCTCACCAAGAAGAAACATAAAATACTCTAAACAAGAATAAACAAATAAATAGCTCTGAAGAATAAATAATAAATGTATGATAATATAACGTATGTCATTGTAACTAATGCATGTTAGTATACCATGTACACCAATACAAATAATGGTGAAAAAAGGTGCATTGTTCACACACTAAGAAAAAAAAAACATAAACTAAAGGGAAGGGAGAAAATGTTACATATACACAACACATAATATAAGGTGTTGCATGTATGCAACGTGTTGTACATTGCATACATGTATCACGTCTCGCATCAATCACAGTCTTCACACTTTTGTTGCAGTACATGGGAAAAGATACCTGTGGTATGCACACAATGTGCTTTCCTTTTTCACACCATAATTACATAAGTATTGGTTTTAATGGGAAGAAGAATAGACGTGAATAATTTTAACAATTATATTAAAAAATAAATAACTTACAATCATGCATTTTCCCATGAAGGTGAGCAGTAACTGCGATTGTTGAATAAGGTGAGTCTTTAAATAATAATAATTACAATGATTATTATTATTATTATTATTATTATTTGGTTTGACGGGCTTGGTGACGGGAACAACGTTGCATGAGCACTGAAGAAAATACTAAATTTAAAAGGTAGGAGTGGTGTATGAAGCGGATTGACTGGAAATAAGTGTACATAAGAACATAGAGTTCAATCTGAAACATTGGGAGAGTTTTTTGGTGCTATATGGACTAAGTTATTGACATTAGAAATTGTGAAGTGACGAAGCTAAAACGAAAATCGCTAGCACCATTAGAGCATTCATGTATGACGACAACAAGGAATGTTGGCAAATGACGTCACAATAGTGAAGTGTGAAGAAATGAAAGAAAAACGATGTGGAAGTCGATCGAAAAAAGAAAGAAAACGAAAACATTTGAGGCAACTCAGCCAAGAAGATTAAGGAGAGTTCATCAAGAAGAAATAATAAAAAAAAAAACTAAAGTGGAGCTCGGAAGATTTGAACCAAAGTCGAACTGAAATACAAAACTGAAGATTGAAACCAAACCAAAAGTGAAAAATGAGGTGTGGAGGCTGTGAAGAAAAACTTAGCAACCAAAATGATAATGTGACTTGTGGGAAATGCACTGCAAAATACCATTTTAAATGTGCAAAAATAACAGTAAAAACATGGAATGCAAAAAGTGTTAAAAGCTGTGAAGAGTGGAAATGTGTGCGCTGCAGGAAACCAAACACGCAATCAGGAAAAGAAAAAGAAGACAAAGAATATGCAAACAGTGATGATGATAGTGAAAGTGACGCAGTACAAATTAGTGAAACTGACAGAATCAGACAAGAAGAAGAAAATTTAAGGAAGGCTCAACTCGAAAAGAAACAGACCACTGAAAATGAAAAAGAAAAGGATACCCAACAATTGCAAATAACAATAAATAGGATAGAACAAAAAATGGACAAACTAATGGAAATGTGGGATACTGTCACAAAATTACAGGAAGAACAAAAGGAAATAATAAAATCACTAGACTGTGTAAGCCAAGGACAAATTGACCTGAAAAAACAAAATCAAGAAATGAAGGACAAAATAACAGAACTAGAATATCGAATAACACAACTGGAAAATAAAGACATAAAAGATAAAACAAATTGAAAAAAAAGTGCAAGAGCTGGAGATTACATCGCATGAAAAGGAACAATATGACCGCAACCGTAATTTGGAAATTTGTCAATTAGATTGGTTACCACAGGAAAACCTCAAAGAGGTTGTATATAAAGTGGCACAGAATTTTAATATTGTACCGTACCATCCAGGACAAATAGAAGCAGCACACAGAATCCCTAATAAAAATAAACACAAAAAAGTGCCATAATTATCCAATTCAAAAGTAGGGAATTTAGAGACATTTGGCTGGAAAATAAAAAAAAAATAGTAACCAACGACGATGTATACAGAAATGGAAATAGAGACAGAGTGTACATAAACGAAAACATGACGCCCTACTACAAGAAGCTTTTTTGGCAAACAAAAGAATTTGCTAAAAATAATGGATACAAATATGTGTGGTTTGCAAGAGGAAAACTTCAAATGAGAAAAGATGAAAACACTAGTGAAGTGAAAATAGTGAAAAGAGAAGAAGATCTTGAGCCCACAAATGGAGTCGAAATATAAAAATTTGGTATTTTTATCGCATACAGAGGTAAAAAAGAAAGTTGATGGAGATCCAGGTGAAAATGTACAATTGAAATTGATACATGTCAACATTAGAAGTATAAGGAAAAATTGGGAATTGTTAAAATTAAATTTAAAGGACACAAACACAGACTGGGATGTTATTGTTATAACTGAAATAAATATAAAAAAAATAGAAATTGAACATTATGATTTAGATGGTTTTACAAACTTTAATTGCAGGAGGGAACATACAAATAGAGGAGGAGGTTTAATTGTTTACATAAACAACAAATTAATTGTAGATGAACAAAAAATTAAAAAACTAACAATTGAGAATAATGATGGACTGGAAGTAACTGTCCAAAAAAATCTACAAATTTATAAAATAATTGCTATTTATAGAAGACCAGAAACAAACAAATTAAATTTTATAAAAGAATTAAAAAATGTTTTGAAAATAATAACCAAAGAAAATATTATTTTGGTGGGAGATTTAAATATTGATATATTAAAATATGAAGAAAATTCAGGGGATAAACACGATCAAGTAAATGTTGACAAATATGAAAACATGATGGCTAGTTTTGGTTTTGAGAAAATAATCGAATCACCAACAAGAGAAGAAGTAATAATTAAACATGGGCAAGTGAATTTCCAAAAATCTTGTATTGACCATATATTTGTTAAATTAAAGAAAAATGACTGTAATGCAAATGGAGGCACAATAAAAATCAAAATAGCAGATCATTATTTCACAATTTGTTGGATTTCGAAACAAGGAGGAAATAAAAAGTTAGATTTAAACAAACAAAGTTATTCTAAAGAGGAAAATCAAAAAAAATAAATATAACCAAAAAATAATAATACAAAATCTACAGCAATATAACTGGGATGAATTAAATTATATAGATTGTCCAAATAAAATGTATGATACAATACAAAAGGTAATAAATAATTTTTATGAAAAAAACAAAACTGATAAACAAAATAAGAAAGAAAAGAAAAATAATAAAAATAAAAAAAGGAAGGATTGGGTTACTCAAGATGTGTTGGACCTTATAAATAAAAAAAATCAAATGTGGAAATCTTTACAAAACTTAAAAGAAAAGAGCGAAATTGATACTATAAAAAAATACAGGGATTTGAAAATAGAGGTTGAGAAAAAAAATAGCAGTATGCAAACAAAATTTTTATAAAAAGAAATTAAATGAAGCAGAAAAAGATAACAAAACATTATGGACAACAATACAGGAAATAAATGGAAAATTTAAGGGAAAAGAAAATATTGGTGCAACATTACTGAAAACTTTTGAAGGAACAGAACCAAATAAACTGAGAAATGAATTTATTGAGAATTTTGAAAATCAAGTACCAAAACTGAAAAATAAATTTCAACAAAAAATAGATATCTACAAACAGACTGAGCATTACAATAAGGTATACAAGAAACAAAGTAATAAAGGAAAAGCTCAGAAAATTTATAAAAACTCAATGTTTATACAGGAACCAAGAATAACAGAAATAATACAAATTATTACTGAATTAAAAAATACAAACGCCACAGGAATTGATGGATTTACTACCGCTAACTTCAAAGAATCTAAAGAAAACACAGCAATATTTATTTGTAAATTAATAAATTGCATGATTGAGAAAGAAATATGGCCAGACCAATTGAAGATACAAGTATTAAGACCAATATACAAAAAAGGGGAAAAAACTAACAAAGATAACTATAGGCCAATATCACTGCTATCAATAATTGATAAAATAATAGAAAAATATTTTTCGAATAAAATCAGAGACTTTTTGAGGAAATTTAAATTATTAAACAGTATACAGTACGGATATACAAAGGGTAAAGGAACGACAGATCTACTTATACAAGTAAATGATATAATTACAAAAGCATTAAATGAAAAAAAATATGTAGGTACCATATTAATTGATTTACAAAAAGCATTTGACACTTTTAATCACGAAAAATTAATTAGGAAATGTGAACAAATAGGCTTGAGAGGAAAAATTTTAAATATAATAAAAAGTTATTTAACAAATAGAAAAGCAACATTAAAAATAAATAATGAATATAGTGATTATAAAGACATTAAATTTGGAGTACCACAAGGATCGGTGTTAGGGCCTCTATTGTTTTTAATATATGTGAATGATATAGAAGATTATGTAAACAATACACTAATATATATGTTTGCTGATGATACTGTAATGATTTCTATAAATTATAAGTATGATGACATGATACAAAACTTACAAACGGATTATGATATGATAAATGGATGGTTAATGGACAATGAACTATATATAAGTGAAGAAAAAACAATTAAATTAGAAATAATAGTACCAAAAATGAAAAATGAACATGACAAAAATGTTGTACATCATACAGAAAAGTGTATGAGTGAAAAGGAAAGTAACAAACAACCTTGTATAAATACTTGTAATAAAATAGAATCAAAGAAATCGGCGAAATATTTGGGAATGGAAATAGAAACAAACTGGGACTTTAAAGAACACATAACACACTTGATAATTAAACTAAGACAAATGTTGCCAGTGTTATATAAAGTAAAATATATATTAAACAATAAAAATAAAAAATATTATACGATGCGTGGGTAGAAAGTATTTTAAGATATGGCATAGAAATTTATGGCTTTGCAGCAAAATATATATTATTAAGACTACAAAGAGTTCAGAATAAATTAGTAAAAGTATTATTTGAAATGGAAATGAAACAACACACGAGATCTATTATAAAAATAAAATTCTAAAGATAGAAGACCTTCGAGATTATGTAATCATTGTCAAAAATTATTATAGTAACACTTATAAACAAGCAACTGAGTCAAAAAGTGAACGACTGAAAAAAACAACAAATAAATTTAAAATACCAGATTGGAATAACTTCTATGGAACAAAAAATAGAAACTACTACATACCACATATATTCAATAACATATATAGGTTGAATAAAAATATTCTTAATTACCAAAGTATGACAAAATTAAAAATAGCCCTAAAACAATCAATAGTAGAAATATATGAATCTAATATTAAATAATTAAAACTAATCTACTGATAATGTTGTATATGTAAATATCGTGCCTAGAAAATTTTTGAAAAATACTAATTGAAATAAGAATTAACACAATTAATTAAACATGTAAGAGATTTTTTCTTTTTATTGTTATTAATGTGCATTTATTGATGTATTTCATCGACAAATACTTTAAAATGTAAATTTAGTGTATATATTTTGTGTTATTTATTGTGTTAAATTGTAAGTGTTGTGTTTTGCTGCTCACACAAGTTCCTTGGAACTTCGAGCACGTTCAAGCAATAAAAATATTATTATTATTATTATTATTATTATTATTATTATTATTGGTTGCGAGGTTAGGCGGCCGAGTGGCCGCATCCACGTGGTGTGTGAAAGTGAAGCATTTTTAATTTATGTTAACCTACGACTGGATCAGATGACACCATGTAATCTACGGAGTATCAGTGAACAATTGGAATCATTCCATGAGTCTTTTGAGCGTATAAATAAAAAATTACGAGCAAAAACAGTTGCTGGATTGACAAATTAATGCGCGCATTTTCTACGGAGGTTTCAACGCTACATCTTGAACTTTTGCTTGATGCGTGATTCTTGAAGAAGCCTATAACGGACATCTACTTTTACATACATTATGGCACATTGTGGGGAGTGCGAAAATAAATTGTTAATAGAAGATGAATTTCTTACATGCGCAAGCTGTAATGGGAAAATCCATTGTGAAAAAAAATGGTCTGGTCTCTCAGAAGCTACAATTGCCGGAATGGGAGAATAAAACGGCTTGGATCTGCAGACGACGCAGAATGTCAAAAACGCCAACAGGAAAATTTCCACAAATGAAGATGGTTCAGATGACGAATTAGTGCGAGTTCGCCCCTCCTCAAAAGAATATGTCCGATTTGAAAAAAGATTGAGATTTAAAGACTTCCAATGACAAGATTCTTAAAATGCTAGAAGAACAAAGGAATAAATATAGCATACTGGAAAAGGAAAATAAAGACTTCATAAAGAATAATGGACTAATGGATACAAAATTGAATAATATCGATGTCACGTTAAAGAAGGTGCCCGAGTCAAATTTAAAGAATTTTGAAAAGTGTCGGCTTTGCTAATAAGAAATACGACGAACTGCAAATTGAATTAAAAACGATGAAAGAATTAAACAAACAGCTGAAAACAGGAATTGAAAAATTAGAAACAACGCATAACCAGGCTGTGGATAGTGCCAGTGACAGCACTAAAAACTGTCCCCAGGACATGTCGGATCTCCAAAAAACGGTAAAGAAGAAAATAGCCAATACAATAGAAATAGAAATATTGAGATATTTGGAGTGGAGACAGAACAAAAAGAAGACTTGCGAGACACTATGTATAGAATTGCAGACGCGATTGATTTAAGAGACTTTAACGATGACTGGATAGATAAGGCCCATCGCCTTCCTATGAAACTAATAAAACCCCAACAATAATGATACAGTTCAAAAATCGAGTCGAAGGAGACATCTGGATGAACAACAAACGTGCAACGATGATATTTTTGGAAATAATTATACAGATAGAGTATTTATAAATGAGTACCTCATTGCATATTATAAGACCCTTTCATGGAACGCAAAGCAAAAACGTAAAAAGACCCGTAAATTTATCTGGTTTAAAGACTGAAAAGTACAGGTAAAAAAGAAGGGAAGGATCAGAAAAAAATTACAATTAAAAACGAAGAAGACCTCATCGCAATCGTAAACAGCATGGAAGGAAAGAAGAAAAATGAACACGAAAAACTAACCAAGCCAATACTGCAGGAATCAAAGTCGCTCCGTTCATAGACAAACAATTACTACCTGACAAGTTTGTCGATGAAATTTGTGAAAATTCAGTGAACTTCAAGTAAACTAAATCATGCTGCAATAAACGACATTAAGTGTATACAAACAAATTTACGTAGTTGTAGGCTACGCTGCGACCGGTGGTTACGGAATTTTTTACGGCAAATATCAAATGGGATATCATTTCTTTAACAGAAGTAAAGATCACCGAAGTAGCACGTGCTCTATATAAAATCAAAGGATACACACAATTTGCAAACTGTAGAATTAATCAAAAAGGAGGGCGAATCCTCCTTTTTTCAGTGAAGATACTATATGCAATGTGATTTATAAAAAAGTAAAAATTGATGACACTGAAGTGGTTTCTAGTGTTATAGTCTTTAACAAAAATGTGTTTGAAGTAATCACCATATACAAAAAACCGTCGTCCAGCAGGCAACATTTTATAAAAAAAAAAAAAATTTAAAGATTATACCGGTATTAAAAATATCACAAAAAAAACATTAATATTCTCCTACTTGGAGATTTTAATTTTAACATTTTGGAAGGCCACCAAGATTTTAATTAAAATAATAACACTGAAAGATTTGAGAACTGTATGGCTGCATTGGGATTCAATACTCATATTACTTCATCAACAATTGATAATTGTCAGGGCTCGAAATGTCCAGAAAAAAGTGTGTAGCATAATAACGATGCAAAATAAAGATTTGCTTAGCAATCGCAAAATAATGGTTAGCAGTTTTCAGGAAGCATAATTATTTTCCTAGGCAGGGCAGGCAAAAGGCCGTTTTCGTTTTAATTGATGGTTCAGCTAGAACAAGAGAAGGTGATTTTGTGTGATGTATAAATTCCATCATTATTTTTAATACCTAAATATTCTGATACTGTATGTTACAATTGTGTATCGTTCAATTTCATTCTTTGCACGTGGTATAAAAATAATGGAACTTCTGTAGGGATTGGAATTAGGAATTTTATGGAACACAATGAATGTTCTATTGTAAATGGACTAGGCCTACTACAAAATGATTTTTTTACGTAGTTTTAAAGTTCTTTAGCCATGATATTGCGTCGCTAAACTGCTACGCAAATTTCAAATTTGTATCGCTAATGTCAAAAATTGTGGTGCAAACTGCGATGCGATACCGCTCATTTCGAGCCCTGATTGTCCCATACCGAATGCTTGTTAGCCATGTAATATATGAAAATGTATAATTACATGGAATATGAAAATGTATAATTATATGGAATGTAACGTAACACTTTCATCTTTCAATGTTAATATTTGTGTAACAGTGTATGAACCATGTTTATTGTTGCTCATACAAGCTCTTGATTCTTGAAGCTTCGTGCACTGTCTTTGGCAATAAATTAGTATTATTTGTATTATTATTAATCTGAATGAGCTTACCAATGTGTATAATCCGCCATCGCATTGTAAAAGAACGGTCAATATCATGGTTGCTCGTATAGAAATAATTCGTTCAATGCGACATAGGCTACATTTTCTGAAATAGTTACTTTGAAGGCTAACCTTGAGTATGATTTTACAGGTGTAGAATAATATCGGAAGTGGTTTTAAAATCGTTGTGGAAAAGTACTCGCTACAAAGTTTAAAATTTAAACATTCTTGCCATCTATGACACTGTTTTAACATGTCTAGACACTCGTCATACCATGGATTTTTCCTTAACCTTCATCTCAAAACCCATCCAACCTTCAAATATGATCGGCGTATGTCTGACGTGAAACGACAAGAATCACAACTTAGTCTCGACAAGCTACCAACAAAATCCAGGTTGGAATTTTCTCATCTCTGACGATGAAATTTTGTATGAAGAAACTAGTTTTCCAGTGTCTTAGTGACGACAATCTACCTTCACCTTTGCACAAATTCGTCACAACAGATTAAGAACATCATTATTTTCTCACCATATGTTGTGTTTCGTCAAAACTCATGAGCAAAATTTAGTATAAAACCCTTCAACTGCTGCTAGCAAACTAACATTCCTCAACTATGCACCAACACCAACCTCTCTTCCACACAACGGAAGGTAAGCATACTTCACACTGTAAGAAAATTTTACAAGGTATTTTTAAGTATTTTAAAGTAGGACAAATATTTATATTGGTATTTTGTAAAATTAATTTTAGGTTTGATCTTTCAATAACATTATAGAATTCACATTTCCTCAGATTCCATTTGGGAGAGAATATTTTTGTACTCCCATGCAAACTATATGAAAGCTTTATGTTCATGTCCGTCAGTATGGTAATTACGGTGAACTCGCCTATTTTCCCACAAGCACAGGAGTGAGACAAACTTAATTCGTTTGCAGTGGGAAAGGACATGTCACTACCCAGCTAAAAAAATTCTGTAGAAAAACTGCATATGAAATCTGCAGAAAAACTTCAGAAATAATCTGCAGTTATTTGGCCACTTTCTGCAGATTTAAAACTGCAGTTTTCTGCAGAAGAGGAACTAGAGCAAAAAAAAAATATTACTTTTGAAACCTTAGTAGTCATTTCAACTACCACTTCAGTACCAAGGGAATTTAGAGCCATTATTTATTACTGTAAACATATCAATAACTAATCTATAGATCATATCATTATTAAGTTACTTACAGTAGAGATAGTTGTAATTCAACTTTATAGTATACCTAGCCAGTCTCTAAGCGTAATGTGTATGGGCCCAGGTTTTGTATTTTGTGGATTTCCAATAAAGTAATGCAACTGTTAACGTGCCTTTAAACAATTAATTGGCATAATTAGTTATGCGCACTTACAACCCTTTTTTGTCCCACCCAAACACGTTCACAATTTAATAAGTGAAACAATATAAATTTTTTTTGCAATATCTGCAAAAAATCTACAGATTTTACCTTAAGCTTGCTGAGCGTGAATATACTACAGAAATTCTGCAGATTTCATCTTCAGCTTTTCAGCCAATCACCATACTTTGAAAAACAGTTATAATTTCCATAGTCCTAACTGCCTTTTCAAAACATGTTGACAGGATTAAAACTTCTTTAGAAAGTACAAAGAAAGTACAAATAAACAAGTAGATAAAAGTTGTCCCTTTAAGAACGGCAGTCAGGCTGAATTTGGTTATACTCAGGATTAGCAATTAAAATAACCAAAAAAAAAAGCTGACTGGCTTATATAAATAAATCGTCTCACATCCTGGAAATGGAGGAAAGAAGTTTGCTTCATTTTTTCAGAGGCTTTTATAGTTTTAGTAGCCTTTTTAGTTTTAGTAGCAGTTGTGAAATAAAAATGTTATCATATAAACAAAAAACGGAACGTTAAGAGTAAGGGTCTAAAAGTCAAAACCTACAAGGAACACGGACAAGCTTTGACAGTCAGGGTCTAGGTGTAAAATTTTGTCAGCAAGAGGCTGGTAAGCATTAGACCCTTACTACCTGGTGGTTAGCTTAGTTCTAGTCTATTCGGACAGAACGTGTGTATGAACGGTTGTAGCAGGTTTTCTTTGTTCTTAGAATATCGTTAAGGAACTTTAAGAACATAATTTTCTTGTGAAGCTTCGCATTTTGTCTTTTAATGCTTTAGAATTTTTGATTATCTTTCGTACATTATGGTAGAGGATAACCAATAATGATCTCTGCTGCGAATATGCTGTCATGTTACTAAGTCGGAAAAAAACTTTCAACCTAAAGCAAAGCAGGAAATGCATCGTACTAACACTGGACTTGCTTAATGATTTATCAAGCCAATTTTGTAAATCCAAGAACTTTCTTTAAAGCTACCTTTATACTAATTTCACAGATTTTAAGGTAACTGATGACAACCAATAATTCTCATTACTTTGTATGTTCTGTCATGTTACCAAACCGAAAAATAAACTTTTCAACATAAAGCAAAGCAGGAAACGTACACCATACTACCACTGGATCATCACATGAGTCTTTATAGGAGGATTTACGTTTTTCGTCAAAGTGTATTTACTGCTTTCCTATTCTTAAGGACGAAAGCTGGCCACCGGGTAGTAAGGGTCTAATGCTTACCAGCCTCTTACTGAC
>JAHWFP010229581.1:0-10465 GCA_023313725.1 Lithobius niger | reverse complement strand
CTGTGGGTGTGTTTCGTGATGTGTCCGTGACTTACAGTATTAGTTTCCTGATTGCACTCGGAAAGGTTTCACCACCTCTCAATCGAGTCAACTCCGGATGTAAAGTTCCGTCATTTAAGTGATTTGACAATTTTGCATTGCAATCTTTACAGTCGGTAAAAATGCATTATCATTCTCTTGACTCCCACACTCTATAGAGACACGTGCAAATAATGATAAGTATAACTCAATACAATAAAAGATTAGATAAACGTTTCTTAAACTATTCAGGATAACTATAATATTTCTTAATGCTTAGTAATCTTAGTAATATTTGATAAAACACATTGGTGGTACAAAGTAATCTTCAGTAAGAGTTCTTATTGCTTGCACATAAGTGTCTCTGGGGTTTACCATATAAAAGGGTTTAAATTTCATCTTTATTTTGGTATGTCCCCTCTTTCACACAGTTGGTCTTCTCTGTAGTTTATGCAGTTCATGCTCCTCACTGGTTTACAGTTTATATTGCTTACTGCTTGGTATTAGTATTGATGGATGCTTATGCTTGTTGTCGATGTTGGGGGAGGGGGAGAGTAGTGTTGGTGCTCTGTTATCATGTCACAGAAATGCTCGTCACAAATAAAGTTGAAGCTGTCAGAGCACTATGGGATCAGGGAATTGCCACTTATTCTGTTGACTTACAAAAAGTCTTACTTTAACCCACATTGCCAATAAAAAATTCATTTTTTGTCAGCAGGTCAGTTTTTGTCAGCAGGTCAGTTATCTTCCACGAAACGTTCACATCACTCGACACGAAAGAAAAAAAGCTCCAGACGGTAAGGAGAGAAAACTAAAACACATTTCTGTTGTGTGGCATGAGGCCACAGCAGGCAGGTTAGCAGAAGACATTGCTTCAGTTTTCACCAAAGCAATAAAAAATGACAGAGAAATGAACAAGTTTATTCTGTAGGCTGATAACTCTGGCGCCCAAAATAAAAATTGGATTTTGTTCACCACTTTTGTGCAAATTGTAAATCAAGAGTGGGGACCCACTAAGATTGCAATCCGATATTTAGAGAAAGGGGGAGGATTGAGGCTTAATGGCGCGTCGACAACTTGGTCATTAGCGCCAACCTCAGGCACAGAGATGTTATTCAAACCCCTAATCTAAATCGTCATACATCTGTACCTCCTGCAAAAATTGAAAAACACCGGTCATGCGGAAGATGGAAATGACGATGAACACCATCAAGATGACGACTATCAACAAGGAAGTGCCGGACCGTATGTGGCCGTCAACACCAATAACATTCAGGAGGGTTAACCCCCTGCAAAACGAAACAGTGAGTATGTCGGGTGTGACCAATGCACAAACGGGCCAACACTACCTCCTCACGGCGACTGCGGCGACACGCTGAGTGCCACTCCTCGACAGTGCCTTTAATAACCCGTAATTTATTACCGTCTTGTCTGTCCCACAAGGTTTGCCAAATAGCGTTAAAGAAAGGGCACACGTTTATGTCGGCAGACAGTTTCCATGGTAAAGTAGAAACTAAGCTAAAAAAAAAAAAAAGGTTAATGATTTCAACGATTTCATGGACATCGTGCTAATGTCAACCAAAAATATTGAGGTACATGCTATGGACCCTTCCGACTTTCGCAGCGCAGGTCCCCTCCGAGGAAAGCTAAAGGCAAAAGAAAAGTTCCAGAAGTCGATCCTTTGCCTCTTCTACAAGAAATCTGCACAGTCCAGTTTAAAAAAGAAAGGAAAACCTTCGAGTTCAAGCATGAATTTGAACAAGATTACATTGAAGTAGACTTTTTAAAACAAATATTTGACATTCATCAACTTCCAGCAGAGTGCAGCACAGCACGGGGCCTCTTACCTGCAACGAAGCATTAGATTGCCTAAGAGGGAGTTTTGGTTGTCCTTACCAACTAACGATGGAAGCAAGGATTTATTGACATCTGTTGGTGACGAGTAAAAAAAAATACCCATACATTTTGGACAGAAATCGACTATTTTTTCATTGGAAATGTAATTATTTGTGTTATCTTAGTCCTATTTTAGTAATTATGCTTCAAACTGTGAGAAATGTGCATTAAAGTTTTGCTGTTTTTACAAAAAACTTATACCCATCATAAAATATCAACATTTTTACAGTGCAAGAAGCAGTTAGTAACCGTTAGTTACTTCCTTCTGCCATCGAATATTCATGAAATTCCGAACAGCAAAAGAAAGTAACTGATAAAAAAAATTGAACTGAAAATTATTTTTGTGTCTAATTTGGTTAAACAAACAAACAACATTTAATCCAGATATTAACATTTCATGACTTATTTACCAGTTCTTGCGGCAAAATAAAAATGCAGTTTTTTTCCGTTTATCTCCAAAGGACGGCCGCATTGGTGTGACGCTGTTGGGTGTCGGCCTTCAGACCTAAAAATCAACAGCTGCGTACATAATACAAATACAGTCATTTTTGATACCCTATTCGGCTAAAAATTGGCCGACGCACAGACGTGTCTATACGTTTTTGGACTGTCAATATATTTTATTCCCGCCAATATTAAGCCAATAGTCCTAAATTTCGATATCCTTTACTGGCAGAGAGTTCGCTTTAGTTGCTCTTGCAACTAACAGTCATATCACTTTCCTATAAGGTGATAAAAGCCTTTCATTCAACCCTTAGCAGAGCAAAGATATGCAAACAATCACCACGGGGGGGGGAAATGGTCCAAGGGGCTTAAACGTGTGGTAAGCACGGCTATTTTCCCTCCTTCCACTATTTTCCCTCCTTCCGAACCCCGCTGCAAACATTAGTAATTTAATTTAAATATGTCTCATGATTACAACGTGTAGTATTTTCCCAGTCAGGCGTATGTATTCCTTTCTCAGATATCTGCAACGTGTGGTTGTAACACATGTGGTTTATTGTTTAAAAAGTGACAACGGAGTTTTCCGGTAGGATTTTTCCAGCTGAATTATCCCTCTCTCCTTCGATCGAGCAGAATGACCACAACGACATGAAGGCCAATTGTCCTACACCATAACGACTATGGGAATCAGTCAAAGGGCTTAAACGGTGATTAAACGGTCATACGTTTTTTGTCCATTAGCAAAAGGTATTTTGAGACACCGGTTATAAGGTAAAAGTCCCATACAAAAAAAAAGTAATGATATAGTGGGGGGGGGGGGCTAGGAATGCTGTTAGACCGTTTTTTTTGCCTATTAACAACTGTCAAGAAAGCGTGGGATTTAAACCGAGTACCCTCAATTTAAAAAAATAAAAAACCACCTGCTGCAATTTATCATAAAAAGTGATGTACGAATGTCGACAGCGCATCTAAGCTGTCATCTTTCATGTCAGTAATGACACGTTGAAACAGAAAATCTAGACAATCGGCGTCAATGTTTTTGTGGCATAAGCCTTTTACATAACCCCTTATACCCAAAACGAGGGAAATAACAGTAAGAGCGCGCAAAAAAATATAACCCCGACCCAAGTAGGTGGAGCTGAGAAGACGTATAGACGCAGTATTATTGGTCAAAAACGTGACACGTGGTATGGGTCAGGCAACAGACTACCGTACTACGAAATGAACCAATGAGCTAATTGTGGCAGCGTAGGGGCATCATGAAAAGAATCGTCCAGGATTCGTCAGCCGGGTCTCCACTTGAAACAATGCAATCCGGCGCACTATAAAACGGCCAGCGCAAGTCGCAAACCATCAACTCGCCGGTGATTCTCAGAATCGGCAGCTTTTCAGGAAAAGGTAAGCATTGTTGAAATACTTAGGCATTACCGCAGAAAAAGACAAGTTTAGTTCATTTTTAATTTTTATTAAAGTGTCGTTTTCGTTTTATTTTTCAGAGTTCAGCAATCCGGAAAAAAAAAAGCGTCGTGGTTGTTCCTCCAAGGAAAAGCAACCAGCAGAAAAAGGTAGGCCTACGGGCTCATTTATTTTATTTACGTGTGGGGCAGGGACCCAGAACTAAACGAAGGGTATCTCGTTTTTCTCTCTTTTCATATCCGTAGGGATTAAAAACAAAAAAACAAAACAAAAAATGACGTCATCATCAACAGCCCAGAGTGCACCGGAATGCCCCGATACATATTTTATCGGAGGCGAGGTAAATGTGCAGGTGACGAAATTCTAAGGCAAGATTTAAGTCCAAGTACGTGAATATATCACACCAGCGGTAGGCCTTATTGGAGGACGTGGGGGCGTGGCGTTTACAGTCCCAGAATGGCGAGAATTCGTCAAGGATCATGCCATATATAATTAGATAGTGAGCGAGAGGAATCTTCAGCAACAAATAATGTCGGGACGAAACTATAGTTCTGCCATGAAAATAATTGTTTCTCAGAGTGGGAGTATCTATCAAGCCAAATTCATTCTTGAAAAGTGGAGCAAGAAGTACATTGTTCTTAACTATCGCCAGTTTAGTGGCTTGGTCGGTTACATGTCAGATATCACGATGTTATTGGATAAGCAGGTGAAGGAATTAGAGCCCCCTGCAGAAAATTGGCTCGAGTAAAATGAGTAATACTCTTTTTTTTTTCCATTTCTCTCTTTTGCTCACAGTCATGGCGTATCAAAATATGGCGACACGTTCATGGCGACACGTTCCCGTTGACTGGCCTTAATTTCATAAGAATTTTTCCGTCAACTAAGGACGTCAAAATCGCGGTTGGAAAACATGTTTATTCGGACGCGGTTGTTTTAGAACCGGCGGAATGGCTAGGCTTAATAGCCCAACTTTATTGGCGTCAGCTTAATTCTAATATAACGATTAAAGCGGGCAATGCATCTATTTACTCAGTGGCCGACAATATGTTGGTGTTGAAAGGAGGTGATAAATCGGTAGCATTGAGTGAATTTGATATTGTAAATATGAAGCATATGTTGCCTCATATTTCGCAAGCAGTGGCTTGCTGGGCGCAGAGAATAACGGAACTTTTAACCGCACCGGCGTTAGCAGTGTCAACCATAACCATAAAACCGGTAAAAAAAAAAGGAAAAATTATTAAGAATGTGAGGAGGAACCTGAAAAAAACCGCAAAAAAGAGGCCACAGAAGAAAACTGAGGTTAAAAAGACGGTCAAATTCGTCGACCTCTCCCCCCCCCTCCTCCTTCTCCCTCACAGGCTACGAAGGAGCCAGAAGTGGTCGAGCTGGAAGCTAATTGCAGCATGTGCGAGCAGTCAATCACACATTCAAAATGCGATGAAAATATCCAAGACAAGCGCCACCCTTGCCAAGGATTTAAGCATAACTCGCCTAGCCAGCGAGATCACGGTTGCATAATGGAACCCTCGATTTTCCGCAGCACGTTTTATTAAAATACTTCTCTTTTTTTTTCAATAGCCTATTCTAATCAAGTAGGGGGGAGGGGGACCGCCAATAAAACCATCGTGTTCCGAGAAGCTTCACGAGGACGATTGCCAGACTCAGGGGGCTGAAACATTTAAAAACGACAGATTTACCGTCGTTAAATGCCATGGGAAGTTTATAAAAAAATTTAGCACTAATACGACTGTCTATACAGTGACAATTTCCCCATTGACAGAGTGCATTTGGCTAGAAATCGTTTAGACCCTATAGGATACATAGAACAGCTTTTTACTGACATATTTGCACGTGTTTAGAAGGGGTCAGGGCTAGCGATTACGTCGGTGTGTGCATTACAGGCTCAGGCTTTGAGAATAGTTTGTTTTTGCCTTTGCATGGCAGGGAAACGTTTAGCGTCGCAAATATTCTAAGCCTTATTTTGAAACTTAATCAGAGTGGTAGAGATATTTTCAGTAAACTAGAGATTAAGCTAACACACATTGAAGTACCTGGGGAGTAGTTAATATCACCCAGGTGACTAGTACAGTGGTAACCCCTAACAGAGTCCTATGTATCGTTCGGTATCACATTTGAATCCTAGGGGGGGAGGCGCGTGCATCTAGGGTCTATCAGTCGGCCCACGTGCACCTAGGGTCTATCACCAATGTTTTCCCCCTAAAAAGAAAGGGTCGTGGTTGTTCCTCCAAGGCAGAGCTATCAGCCGAAAAAGGTAGGCCTACGGGCTCACTTATTTTATTTACGTGTGGGCAGGGACCCAGAAATAAAAGAAGGGTATCTCGTTTTTGTCTGCACTGCACGATTAAAAAAAAAATGGCGTCATCATCAACAGCCCAAAGTGCACCTGAATGCCCCGATACATATTTTATCGGATGCCAGGTATATGTGCAGGTATGTATGCGTGGCATTTACAGTCCCAGAATGGCGAGAATTCGTCAAGGATCATGCCATATATAATCAGATAGTGATCGAAAGGAATCTTCCGCAACAAATAATGTCGGGACGAAACTATGGTTCTGCCATGAAAATAATTGTTTCTCAGAGTGGGAGTGACTATCAAGCCAAATTCATTCTTGAAAAGTGGAGCAAGAAGTACATTGTTCTTATCTATCGTCAGTTTAGTGGCTTGGTTGGTTACATGTCAGATATCACGATGTTATTGGATAAGGAGGTGAAGGAATTAGAGCCCACCCCCCCCCCACCCCCGCAGAAAATTGGCTCGAGTAAATGAGTAATACTCTGATTTTTTCCATTTCTCTCTTTTTCTCACAGTCAAGGAGTATCAAAATATGACGTACTGCAACACGTTCCCGTTGACTGGCCTTAATTTCATAAGAATTTCTCCGTCAGCTAATGATGTCAAAATCGCGGTTGGAAAACATGTTTATTCGGACGCGGTTGTTTTAGAACCGTTGGAATGGCTAGGCTTAATAGTCCAACTTTATTGGCGTCAGCCTAATTCTTATATAATGATTAAAGCGGGCAATGCATCTATTCACTCAGTGGCCGACAATTTGTTGGTGTTGAAAGGAGGTGATAAATCGGTAGCATTGAGACAATTTGATATTGTAAATATGAAGCATATGTTGCCTCCTATTTCGCAAGCAGTGGCTTGCTGGACGCATAGAATAACAGAAATTTTAACCGCACCGGCATTAGCAGTGTCAACCATAACCAAACAACCAACAACAAAAAAAAGGAAAATTAGGATGAATGTGAGGAAGAATCTGAAAAAAAAAAACGCAAAAAAAAGGCCACAGAAGAAAACGGAGGTTAAAAAGACGGTCAAATTTGTCGACCTCTCCCCCTCCCCCTTCTCCCTCGCAGGCTACGAAGGAGCCAGAAGTGGTCGAGCTGGAAGCTAAATGCAGCATGTGCGAGCAGTCAATCACACATTCAAAATGCGATAAAAATATCCAAGACAAGCGCCTCTCTTGCAAAGGATGTAAGCATAACTCGCCTAGCCAGCGAGATCACGACTGCATAATGGAACCCTCGATTTTCCGCAGCACATTTTATTAAAATACTTCTCTTTTTTTTTCCAGTAACGGGGAACCATCGTGTTCCGAGAAGCTTCACGAGCACGATTGCCAGACTCAGGAGGCTGAAACATTTAAAAACGACAGATTTACCGTCGTTAAATGCCATGGGAAGTGACAATTTCCCCCATTGACAGAGTGTATTTGGCTAGAAATCGTTTAGATCCTATAGGATACATGGATCAGCTTTTTACCGACATATTTGCACATGATTTAGAAGGGTTCAGGGCTAGCGATAACGTCGGTGTGTGCATTACAGACTCAGGCTTTGAGAATAGTTTGTTTTTGCCTTTGCATGGCAGGGAAACGTTTAGCGTCGCAAATGTTCTAAGCCTTATTTTGAAACTTAATCAGTGGTAGATAAATCAATATTTTCAGTAAACTAGAGATTAAGCTAAAACACATTGAAGTACCTGGGGGTGGGGCCTTCCCGAAAAAAAAAAGCGTTGTGGTTGTTCCTCCAAGGCAGAGCAAGCAGCCAAAAAAAGAAGGCCTACGGACTCATTTATTTTATTTACGTATGGGGCAGGGACCCAGAACTAAAGGAAGGGTATCTAGTTTTTCTCTCTTTTCATATCCGTAAGGATTAAAAACAAAAAAAAAAAAAAAACAAATAATGGCGTCATTATCAACAGGCCAGAGTGCACCTGAATGCCCCGATACATATTTTATCGGAGGCGAGGTATATGTGCAGGTGACGAAATTCCAAGGCAAGATTTACGTCCAAGTACGTGAATATATCACGCCAACGGTAGGCTTTATTGGAAGACGTAGGGGCGTGGCGTTTACAGTCCCAGAATGGCGAGAATTCGTCAAGGATCATGCCATATATAATTAGATAGTGAACGAGAGGAATCTTCAGCAACAAATAATGTGGGGACGAAACAACGGTTCTGCCATGAAAATAATTGTTTCTCAGAGTGGGAGTGTCTATCAAGCTAAATTCATTCTTGAAAAGTGTAGCAAGAAGTACATTGTTCTTAACTATCGTCAGTTTAGTGGCTTGGTCGGTTACATGTCAGATATCACGATGTTATTGGATAAGCAGGTGAAGGAATTGGAGCCCTCCACAGAAAATTGGCTCGAGTAAAATGAGCAATACTCTGTTTTTTTTTTCCATTTCTCTCTTTTTCTCACAGTAAAGGAGTATCAAAATATGACGTACTGCGACACGTTCCCGTTGACTGGCCTTAATTTCATAAGAATCTTTCCGTCAGCTAATGATGTCAAAATCGCGGTTGGAAAACATGTTTATTCGGACGCGGTTGTTTTAGAACCGGTGGAATAGCTAGGCTTAATAGCCCAGCTTTATTAGCGTCAGCCTAATTCTAATATTAAGGAAATTGGAAATCGTGCCAACAGCGAAAATTATACACTAGAAATAACGTAGTTCAGTAAGCCACCTTTATGCTCTTACGTTTCTTCGGAGTGACTATGGCCGAGTGATTTTCGGTCGAATGGAGCCCTGGTTACGGTTGTGACCTTAATAACGGGTTCAGTGAGTTATCTTTATGCCATTGAGGATGTGGCCATAGCGACTAAGGCGCTATGCAAGTGATCTGGGGGCGAACTGGGTAGCTGGTTCGAATCCGGGTCATGCCACTCCGACGAAACGTAAGAGCATAAAGGTGGCTTACTGAACTACGTTATTTCTAGTGTATAATTTTCGCTGTTAGCTTAATTTCCAATTTTCCTTAGTATTATTACCAGCGATTTATGTCTATTTATAATTCTAATATAACGATTAAAGCGGGCAATGCATCTATTCACTCAGTGGCCGACAATTAGTTGGTGTTGAAAGGAGGTGATAAATCGGTAGCGTTGAGTCAATTTGATATTGTAAATATGAAGCATATGTTGCCTCATATTCGCAAGCAGTGGCTTGCTGGACGCAGAGATTAACGGAAATTTTAACCGCACCGGCGTTAGCAGTGTCAACCATAACCAAACAACCAGCAAAAAAAAAAAGGAAAAATTAGGATGAATGTGAGGAAGAACCTGAAAAAAAACGCAAAAAAAAAGGCCACAGAAGAAAACGGAGGTTAAAAAGACGGTGAAATTCGTCGACCTCCCACCCCTCCCCCTTCTCCCTCGCAGGCTACGAAGGAGCCAGAAGTGGTCGAGCTGGAAGCTAAATTCAGCATGTGCGAGCAGTCAATCACACATTCAAAATGCGATAAAAATATCCAAGACAAGCGCCTCCCTTGCCAAGGATGTAAGCATAGCTCGCCTAGCCAGCGAGATCACGATTGCATGATGGAACCCTCGGTTTTCCGCAGCACATTTTATTAAAATACTTCTTTTTTTTCCCCAATAGCCTATTCCTAACAAGTAGGGAGGGGGAAGGGCGCCAATAAAACCATCATGTTCCGAAAAGCTTCACAAGCACGATTGCCAGACTCGGGGGGCTTTAACATTTAAAAATGACAGACTTACCGTCGTTAAATGCCAGGGGAAATTTATTAAAAAAATTAGCACTAATATGAATGTCTATACAGTGACAATTTCGTTTAGATTCTATAGGATACATGGATCAGCTTTTTACCGACATATTTGCACATGTTTTAGAAGGGGCCAGGGCTAGCGATTACGTCGGTGTGTGCATTACAGGCTCAGGCTTTGAGAATAGTTTGTTTTTGCCTTTGCATGGCAGGGAAACGTTTAGCGTCGCAAATGTTCTAAGCCTTATTTTGAAACTTAATCAGTTGAGTGGTAGAGAAATTGATATTTTCAGTAAACTAGAGATTAAGCTAACACACATTGAAGTACCTGGGGAGTAGTTGATATCACCCAGGTGACTAGTACAGTGGTAACCCCTAAAAGAGTCCTATGTATCGTTCGGTATCACATTTGAACCCTAGGGGGGGAAGGCGCGTGCATCTAGGGTCTATCACCAATGTTTTCCCCCTTGAATGCTAGATATCCGCTTTATATCTCTGCCGCATTCGTGCGTCGCCCGCCCAGGATAATTGTTTCCCTTTTTCCCAGGTGACATAGTACACTCCAGCACAGAGTAGAAACTACGTCTCGTAAAAACTAGGAACGCGTTCTTGGCTGTTGGTCGTTGAACCTCACCCTAGCTGAAAAAAAAA
>JAHWFP010229580.1:0-17269 GCA_023313725.1 Lithobius niger | reverse complement strand
TTAATTAACTTTAGGAGAAAAAGGTGCCTGTAGTAGGCTTAGCGTAATTTTTTTGGTTGCTTAACGCAACTTCTTTTCGGAACTGTTACATTTTTGTGTTTTAAAAGTTAACAATTATAAATATGAAAGTTAAAGTTTAAAGTCTGTTGTGACGTCTTTTCGTTAGTGATCCTGACAGTCCACAGTTGATGTTCGTTCTAAAATAAAAAAATTAAACGGTTAGATTACTATATTATGTATTTGTGGAATGGTGTAAAGGTATTGAACTTTATTAAAATAAAAATCATACGTTGTTTATTTTGTCAAATCCGCGCCATGGCATGTCCTGCGTAACGCATCGCGTGTAGTACGTAGAAGCACAGATGTCACCCGATTTACAGATGAGTGTCTTGTTGTTTTTCGCGGACGGAATGTAGTCGTTTTCGGCACATCGGGGTTTAAATTTGTACTTGGTGTTGTATGTATTTGTGGTGGTGACCATGACGTTGATGAGCGTGGCACCATATACGCCCCATCATCTTCATTACGTGGTGGAAATGGCGGCGGGGTGGTGACACCATTGGTATTTGTGGCGACAATGGTATCATTTCTATATCGTCACCTCTCCTTCCACCATCCCGGGGTAAAACACACTCGTATGTGTGTTCATCCTGCCGAAATGGACCATGAAGACCCAGGAAAAAGGCCACCAGGTAAATGTGTGGGGCAAAACGAATCGCTCCAATTAACAAACGGACTATCCAACCCACTACAACAGAAGCCATGGTTGAAGTGATACAGCTCTGTAACACACAATTCACGGTTAGTACGTGTTTACTTATAATACCCATTCATTTTATTGGTCAGAATCAAGCTATGTGAATGTTCCCATTTATTCATAAACGATTCTTAATGTTTTGAGAGGCTACACTTCTACATGACTTTTATTATGAGAAATGTGTAGTGGAATGTAATGTCAGGGCGTGACAACACAGCTGCCACTGAGAACTAACTTTTCATTACGATAACACAGCTGCACTAAGAACTAACTTCTCATTAGTACGGTTACAGGATAGCTGTTGTTTGGGTTCCATTGCAGTATGGTTGTTTAGGCTACATTCAGATAACTTTTTTGAGAGCCATTAGGACTACATTTTGTCAGCTTCAGTTTGTTATTTGATGTCCCTTGAGAAAGGCCCGCTAGCTGTGTCCTTGAAAAATGTCATATGAGGCACTGAATAGTATCACTCCATCTATATAGTTCTATTTAGCATCCTACAAAACCGGTTGTGGTATTCACGTTTCAAGATGACAGAAAATACTGCCTGTTTCGACCTTGACCTTCGACCTCACGTACGTGACTCGAATACGTAAGTTGGTGCCGGTGCCGTCCGCAATATAGCAATTTTCTAACTACTGCTGTATCAAGTTTACGTATAGTTGCTTTTTCATGTTGTGCTACATTGTGTGTGTTTTCATGAAACACTCCCTCCAATCTAACTGGAATGCCTCCAACCAGTCTTGACCCAAAAGAGCAACATTGTTTACAGGTGAGAAAATGGATTCCAGCTCTTTAAATTTAGTCTTGTAACCTCAAGAAACCTATAATAAACCCTGAGATTTAAACAACTCTGTAGTATAAGTTTGTAACACAATATTGGTTTTTAACACAGGAACATCTTGTAAATTCTTTTCATACCGGGCCAAAGGTGAATGGTACATTCTGTTCCTGAATTTACGTCACATTGCTCAGATTTGTGATTAACTTCTACAATGGCTTTCCATGCCCAATTCCGTATAGCATTTAAGGTCACAATTTTGTAAACCTCAACATTTTCCTATTCGCCAGGAGAATTAGTATCACACTGGCATTCTGATTCAGTGTGTAGAAAATTCGTTTTGCTTTTAACCTGAGCTTTCCTTTATGTTTACACACGCTGCTTAACTGACCTTGAAACCCACAAACAAAGCAGCTTTTAACTTTGTATTTATGCAGTGCTTCCACATGATTGTTTTCCCACAACAAAAACATTTTATCTCTGACTTTATAGATTTTCCTTGTTTACTACTCTTGGAAACATTTTGTGAGGGCCTGCCTTTTTCATCTGACTCTGCTTGAATTTTAATTTATGCACTTTAATAATGACTTTATTCACAAAGGAAACGAATGGGTCCAGAGATGGGCTTGACAGCCACTGACACCTGACGTAAATTAGGGTAGTAACTTTGTCAGTGATGCCTCTCTCAGCCGTTTCTATGCTTTAAGCAACTTCGGTTGCCTTAATCCAATTAGGTCAGCTCCACTAAGCAGACGTTTTAATGCTGATTGGGATTTAATCCCAACAAAAAATTTATTTCTAAGGATTTCATTTAAATGTGACACCAAATTCATAATTTCTGTTAATTTCTTAAAAGAAGAAATAGGCTATATTGTGAACAGTTTCCCCATCAAGCTGATCACGTCTCCAGTAGAAATATCGTTCTACTATTTTGTTTGGCTTAGGTTCAAGGAATACGTAAATTTATTAAGAAGAAAAATAAGCTTTGGACCATACTGAAATCAAATAAAAATATGAAAGCTGTAGGAAGAAACTAAAGGCAGCCTGTAAAAAACAAATCACAAGTAACGAACTTAAGATAATCAGAGAAGGAACAATGAGTTCCCTTTTTAGGTATGTTAAAAGACGTACACGTTTGCCAAATATACTACCTCCTATCCATTTCCGTAATAAAACACTTAACACCGTCTTAGAGAAGGCAAATGCCCTAGATATAACTTTTGCAGCAAATTTCGTAGCTGACGATAATTTAACCATTAATTCAGACCCAAAATCCAATTCTGTACCAAATATAAAACCACCTATTAGATTGAGCAACATAAACCTTTCGCTGGCAAATATTGAACCTCGATTAATGAATCAAGACACACGCTAGTGTGTCGCTCGCCAAGTTAAATGATAACATCCAGATAATATGTATATATGAGCATGGCGAGCACTAGACACATTGTGTCTTTACTGGAAAGGTAGTTTGGCTGTTTTCAGCCAACCGAGGATAAAAAACTATGCGACAGAAAAGGCTGAAACTTGTTCGGAAGACTTTGGTAGCCTGACAACATAAAAGTCACTATTAAGGAAACAGCTAAACGTTTTCTTGTTGAAAAACGACGTGAATAACGTTGATATTTGCCTAATTACTAACTACTAACTACTAGTAACGCTTTTTTTGTATCACGAAAATAAATTCTTCCATCCGGTTAATAAATCTGGTTCTTAGCTCATTTTACAGGTATTGCTCTGGAGATGTGCCCTTTTCATATGGACCTTTCCAATTGGTCAAGTGGTTCAAGGATTAGGGAGCTGCAAAGGTCCAAATTAATTGTTTTACATTGTTTTAAACATTGTTTTTATGCAACAATGCCAAACTAACAATTAAAGAAATTCATGCAATTGCAAGGAGATACTGCAATACTAATAAAATTGCTAATCAAATGAAAAATGCTGACTGCTGTCCTCAAAATCTAACGAAACCAAAAAAAAAAGAAGAAAAAGAAATGGACCAGAAAGCTAGATTGGCATTTCCATTTCATAATTACTAAGGAAAAACTGGATTTCATCAATTTGGACCAAAAATTACTGATATCTACTCCAAAACAAAGCTTGTTAAGGATTCCCGCCAAGCTTTTCGGCCGTGTGAAGTCGTGATATCAAACGCACAGCTCTTTCGCCAAGCTCTTTCGCCAAGCTAATCCCACTGACTAATACTTCAAACATTAAATGAGATAATTGAAAATTGTGCTGTAATCAATTTTCATACATTTCATTTAACCTTCGAACTATTATTCGGTGGGATTAGCTCAGTGAAAGAGCTTGGCGTTTGATATCACGACTTCACACAGCCAAAAAGCTTGGCGGGAATCCTTAACAAGTTTTGTTTTGGGGTATATCAAGACACACGCTAGTGTCCTCTGAGTCTGTCAAATCGCATTTTCCCACTACTCACTTCCTGTTGTCACATCACTTTCTGTATGACGTCACTTCCTGTTATGACATTACTTCCTGAATGACGTCACTTCCTGTTATGACATCTCTTTCTGTATGACGTCACTTCCTGTTATGACATCACTTCCTGTATGACATCACTTCCTGTTATGACATCACTTCCTGTTATGACATCAGTTCCTGTATGATGTCACTTCCTGTTATGACATCACTTCCTGTATGACGTCACTTCCTGTTATGACATCACTCCTCGGATTTGGACTAAGTTTGTGTTATGTGTGATATTAAGGATATTAGTCTTAGTGACGCGGTGAGTTTAGGTGATATTGAAAAACCTTTAAACAATCAATTGTTATTATTAGTGGAGAGTGTTTTGAACCAAACTCTGATATATTGAAAGTTACAGTTGATTTTTAAAGTATATTTTTGTAAGTTTACACCATAACCGTTACGGGCAGTCCAGTGAGTTAAGTGTCAAAACAAAATTCGAGAAAATTCAGTCCAGATGTAGTTCTGGACTCGAACACATGTCCTCCCAGTCTTGGTGTAGTTGGGCAGGGCTACATGCACCATATCATATGTGCAACTTCTAATATGGTGCATATAGCCCTGCCGAACTGCGCCAAGGCTGGGAGGTCGTTTGTTTAAGTCCAGAACTGCATCTGGACTGAATATTCTTCATCGGATCTTTCCTTATATAGGGAAAATATTTCCCATGATGCATCACACCAATAAAGTTGGCACAGTTCCCAAAAAAAATGGCACAGTTCCAAAAATAAAAAAAGTTGGCACGGATCCAAAAATAGAAAAGTTTGCGCAGTTCCAAAAAATTGGTACTATTTCAAAAATAAAAAAAGTTGGTGCAGTTCCATAATAAAATTATTTTGAGGAGGGTCCTATATAGGGCGAGACCACATGAGAAAATTCAGTCCAGATGCAGTTCTGGACCCGAACACATGGCCTCCCAACCCCGGTGCAATTGGGCAGGGCTACATGCACCATATGAGTAGGGAATCTCCACTACTGGCTCCACTCTCCAGTGGTAATAACTCCCCTCTAGTGTGGCAGTAACTCCCCTTTATTGGTTGGTAGTAACTCCCCGTTTGGGTTGTAGTAACTCCCCATGCAGGGTCCAGAAATAAAATGTAAAAAATGTCCATTTATTTTATTAGTCCTATGTAAGGAATATTCATTTTTTTTAAGTGTATCTGCTAAATTCTAATTCATCTTTTTTTAGGAACTCCAATTTATCTCTTCATTTTTTCCTCGTGTTTTTTTGGGGAAAATTATTTCGTATATAATAAAAGAATAATAGTAAAAGGAATGAACGATTTTTCTTTCAAGAAAAAGAAAATGAAGTCAAAATCATCGTTTGTGTGTGCATACTGTGGAAAGGTCTATGCAACTCAGCAAGATTTGATCCATCATCTTTTCAACCATTGATTCGATCTTCAACCAGAGTGTTTACTCTTCGAAAATGAGTTGAAAGATATTGAAGGTGAAGTAAGGTGCAAGTTGGTGCATGATGATACGCATCGAATTTATTTCCGTAAAATTGAATGTCTCAATTCATCTCAAGTGCTCAATCTAGTGTATTGTCTGCTTAAATATCTTATATCTTATATCTTGCTTGGATCAACTAACCAATTGTAAATTTCAACTGTGTTTAGAGGCAGATTTTACCAGGGTTTCCTACACCGTGCGGGCCTATTTCTGGTCCCTCTATACAGCTGTTTACAATGAATATGATGTGTCGGAAATCTTGGAGGATGCTTGCAAAAAAATACAACAGTCAGTCGAAACTTTCGAAGAAAAAGGTAGTGGTTGGCGCTTTTTGAAAGTTTGGGGTATAACCATAAAAGTGGAAAAAATTAATCCTTTTTGCCCAAGTTCTTTCTTACCCTTGCCGAGTGCATTACGCAAGAAAAGCGAAGTTATAGTGAATGTGGAAAATTCTGACGAAAAGTGCTTTCTATATTCCGTTTTAGCCGCTAAAATGAAGTGTACAAAACCGAAGTTAAATATGACGAACCATTTTTGAACACCATAGACCATTCCATGTTGACATTCCCTGTGAGTTTACAGCAAACTGATTCCTTCGAACGAGTCAACAATTAGTCCATTAACGTAATTTCTTACAAGGGATCGATAGGGTTATACCCGGTGAGAGTGAACAAAAATATGGAAGGATAACTAATTGACCTGTTACTAATAGCTGACAAAAAAGGAAATACTCATTACTGCGCCATCCACTATATTGATAGGGTACTCCGATTTCGAGGTGTTGGAAGTAACAGGAAATTTTACTGTCGTAACTGCTTCACTGCCTTTGGTAAAGAACAATTCACGATGGAGGAGACCAGTAAACGTGTGAGATTGAATAGGGCGCAAGTACTCACTTTCTTACCACCCGGCGCTAACACGTTAAAATTCCTACACTACGATAGACACAATCCTTATCCTTGGGTCATTTATGCAGATTTCGAATGTAAGCTCAGACACGTGCAAACTAGTAGCACCGATCCATCCTCGAGTTCGTCTACTAAAGTCAGTTTGCATTCGCCTACTAGTTTTGGCTACGTCGTTGTTGGTCCAGAAAATGAAATCGTGAGTCAAAAATTCTACCTCGGTCCGGACGCGGTGGATACGTTTTACGAATGTATGAATAGCGAAATTCAAAAGTTTGCCTCGATTATCTCACGACCATAACATCTGATGATGACTGCCGACGATGAAATTCGGTTCTCGAAAACCGATACTTGTTACTACTGCAACGAAGTCATCATCTCCAATAAAGTGAGAGATCACTGCCACTTCACGGGAAAGTTCAAAAGTGCTTCTCACGTAAAATGCAATTTGGAGGCTAGGACAATAAATACTATCCCGATCGTCTTCCATAACTTGGAAGGTTACGATATGAATCTACTGATTTCTGCAACAGAAAACTTCCCTTCGGGAGTAGAAATTCTTGCTAGAAACACCAAGCGTTTCATGAGTATGACCATTACGCGGGACTTTTCCTTCGGTGGAAAGGACTTTTCGGTAAGGTTGCGGTTTTTAGACAGTTATAGTTTCCTATCTTCCTTGCTCGAAACTTTGGCTAAAAACCACAAGAAAGATTAACCCTTGCCCATCTTAAAAACTGCTCTTGATTCGGTAGACTGTTTCAAGCCAGAAGCGAAAAAGGAAGAAACTTGGATTTATTGATGCAAAAAAGGCCACTACCCGTATGAGTACGTGCAGTCTATGGATGTGTTTGAGGACCAGGAATTACCTCCTAAAGCAGCTTTCTTCTCCTCTCTACGAGGCAGAGGCATCACCGACACGGAGTACGATCACGCAACGTCAGTTTGGATGTTGCTAAAGGAGAAGGTTTTTAAAAATTACCATCTCGTATATCAGATGATTGACGTGTATCTTCCATTCGACATTTTTCATACTTTCAGGGATACTTGCTCGGTCAATGACGGCATAGATCCTTGCTACTATGTATCCACACCAGGGTTTAGTTGGGCAGCCGCGTTGAAAAAAACCAAAGCCAAACTAGAACGGTTTAGTGTTTATGCACGGAGGAAAGCATAACTTTAAAAACTTCCGGTATCAGAGGTGGAACAACTTTTGTGTCGAAAAGGCATTCGATCGCCAATAACAAATATCTACCAGATACTTACAACGAGAATCTACCTAGTCTATATATAGTAGATTTGGATGTCAACAACTTATACGGACTAGCCATGATCGAATTCCTTCCATACGATCGATTTAGTTGGCTGACGAGGAAAGAAATTCTCGAATTTTGCTTGGCATCCTTTGAAAAAGATTGGGAATACGGTTATATATTGGAAGTGGACTTGGACTATCCATCCGAGCTACACGATGATCACAACAATTATCCTTTAGGACCGGAAAAGTTAAAAATAATGCCAAAACTTGTGTCTCCCTTCATAAGAGAAATGGCAGGAAACAAGAAGATCGTTTCTACTTCCAAACTCACGACTAATCTGCTCCCGAAGAAAAACTATATAGTTCATTACAGAAATTTACAATTCTACTTGAAGCACGGTTTAATTTTGAAAGGTATACACAGAATTCTAAAATTTCGTCAGAAGCAATAGCTAAAACCTTACATAGAATTTAACACTGAGAAGCGTCAACTTGCAACGACGACGTTCGAAAAAGACTTTTTCAAACTGAAAAATAATTCGGTGTTTGGGAAAACGATGGAAAACAAACCGGGGCCTTTATACGTGAAGTTGTCCGATAATCAAAAAAAAATCTGTCATGTACATACAGAACTCTGCCACATGCAGATTCATTCAAGATCCTGAATGAAAATCTCATACAAGTAAACTTGAGACTTAGTAGCATCAAGTGCGACTTACCAACTTACTCCGGTTTCTGGATCCTCGAACTTTCCAAACTCACAATGTATGAATTTCACTACGAGTTTATGCGTCCAAAATATGGAGACCGAGCACGTTTACTTTTCACAGATACCGACAGTCTGTTCTATAAGGAAGAGACTGAAGATTTTTACCGGGACATGGAAATTGAGTAAGATAGATTCGATACTAGCAATTATGATCCATCGCATCGTCTATACAGTATTAAAAACAAACAAGTCCTGGGGAAAATGAAAGATGAGACGGCTGGCATCCAGGTAAAAGAATTTGTAGGCTTGAAAGCAAAAATGTACTCCGTCTTAGTAGGGGAAAAGAGTATTAGAAAGGCTAAAGCGTTTATCCAAAAAAGTCTTAGTCACCAAGACTAAAAAAAAGCTCGTATTTTCGAAAACATTGTCGAAAGCCACGTGGATGAGCATTTAAATTAAGAATCATCAGCTCGCTACAGTTGAGTTTTCAAAATCTTTCGTATCTCCTTACAACGATAAGAGATTTGTATTGGACGATGGAATAAATACGTTACCACACGGTCACTACAGAACGGCTATAGCGCACGATTTTATAGATGGTATAATCGATCCGATGGAGGATGAAGAAGCTGAAGAGCAAGCTTCGCTAGAGAAAGATGAGGTGGAAGAAGCATCAGCCACTGAAATACCAAAACGAAGCGAAGAAGAAAAAATAGTGGCTAATAAGAGGAAAAGAGCCGCGGCTGCTTGTAAGAAACGAGCGATAGAAACTGTCGAACAGAGAAAAGCTTGGTTAGAGAAAATAGCCGCCGCTAAAAGAAGAAAATTAATATTCAGACGAACTGCTATAATGTTATCAGTCCAGCTATTAAATTTTGAATCATATCCCTTCCACTTAACGAAGTAGAGCATTTTCCCATCTGTACCTTTCTTTCGTCTTAATACTTTCGCCACTAAAAATAAATCGAGGACGAGAGTTTTTTGAATTTCTTGTTCGTAGAAGCCTCCGACACCGGTTTGTTCAATTCTTCTTTTAATAGATAAGTAACGGGTTCGGCTTTTTGTACTTTATGGATCGTGAAAACTTCGTTAGTAAAATTTTGTAAATACCCTTTATCAAAAATTTTCTTACCTTTAGAAATTCTGACTTTATTTCCTACGACAAATTTGGGTTTTTTCAACGATTGTTTCGGTTTAGTATTCAGTGACGATTCGTGACGTCTGGTTACTTCCCTCGGTTTTAGTTTAGTTGTAGAGTAAACCGTGTCATTGTACCGTGAAACTAACTCATCAATAATATGTGTCCATTGGTAGTTCCCCTGCTTGGTGAATCGTTTCCACATGTGAATTTTCAGCGTTCTGTTGAAACGTTCTACAATGCTCGCTTTCTTCTCAGAGTGGGTAGAGTACATGTTGATGTTGTGACATTTAAGGAGCACTTTAAAGTTTTTATTGTAGAATTCACTGCCTAAATCAACTTGTAAATTTTTAGGGGGCGTCGTTCCTTCGAGTATCTTTTGAAGGCTTCTGTAACGACTATGCCGGATTTTGATTTAAGGGGAATGGCCCAAGAAAACTTGGACATTACGTTAATGCAAGTCAGTAGGTAGTTAAATCCTTTATTAACGTTAGAGTAAGGTATCATTTCCACCAAGTCCGCTTGCCATAGATCATTCAGACTCCGCACAATCACTTTCTGCCTCGGAAAATGTTTCCGTGTCGGTTTGTGGAGTTCGTTTACGAGTTGATCCATTTCGTTTTTTTTTCTTCCCATTCCGAACTTCCCCACGATTTTTTTAACGATCGCAGCGGCTAATTTTTCTCTCCAAGAGGTCGAAAGATCCTTACGTACTTTTTGAGCTTTAGATATAAGAATTTCATCGGCGACGTGTCGTTCGTTTAAATTTGAGCTTTTTGTGTAGGCGATGTCGTGTTCTTTATACGCTATATTCAGTTTATTTATTCCAGGATCCCCTCTAGCTAATCTCTGATTTAGTATTGTTTCTGGTCCGCAATATTGATATCCGGGTAAATGTACTTCTACTGGTAAATGGTCTACGATTTTATTTACGATTCCTTTACGAGACTTGATGAAGGAAGCTCTTTTCGTTCCTCAAACTTTGCAAAAGTAGACTTCCATGCTTCTGTTATTTTTTGATGTAATTATAGTAGGAGTTTGGGCAGGTTAGGTGTGGATTGTTTTCATTTCACGCAATACTTCATCTTGGCTCATATTTTATTATACAATTTTTTTTATCGTAAACCTAAATTCTGATAAGCATTCTTTTTTTCTCGAGCGGTGATGACCCGTTGTTGTTCCAATTCCGATAAAAATTTCTATCATTTCATTCCTGTGACCGTCGTGACCCACTTGGGCTGACCCGTACTATAGCCTCAGTCTTTTGACCAGATCGTTAGGATTGTCGTAGTACCTGTAATCCACCCTGCTCCCAGGTTTTTTTACCATACCAGTTCCCTTTTTCTTTGTTTTCATATCCTCCCAGATAGGACCGATTATCGACACGTACTTCGCACTACGATTCGACTTAGGTTTTCGAGTGCCCGGATCGTTGTTTTGGTAGATAGCGTGCGTGTTTTTTAAAAGAGAAGAGTAAATCGCCTTGACTTTGGGAGCGTACGACGGCTCCTTCAAATCCTTAAAAACCAGCAAACTCCAAAGTCCTCGTCTTCCTGCGTACCGATTACCACCGACGACTATGTCGTTCTCGAATATTTTTACTGTTTTTTTTTAGCGATGCTCATTTCTCCAGTTTTCATGTCGTATTGCAGTCTGAACACAGGATCGGTGTCTTTGGGATTTTGGAAAAATTTCATCAGGAAATATTTCGCCGTTTGGCCTATGACTTGGCCAGGTAACAGACTATCCAAAGATCTGAGAGTTGGGAAATTTGGTAGTTCTGGAGGCGTCGACACGCATCTGTTTTGTATTGCCGAAAGTGTGGGGGTTACTTTCAAACCTGTGCCGATATATGCGTATTCGGTTCGCGTAGCTGGAGCGGGAGTCAAGTATTCGGAAAGATTGGGATCTCGCGCTATCGGAGTTGAATGCTCGACGGAAGGTTTCGGCTTTTCAAATTTCTCCGTCTCGTTCACCGTGGTTTCCCACACTTCATCATCTTTATCCTCGGATTTATAAGTTTTTTTTGTGGGAGTAATAATTTGTGTACGTTTTTAGACGTTTTCTCGTTGGAAAACCGGCAATCAGTTTCGCAGGACTCGCTACGGGTGGTGGATTAACAACAGTAGGTTTCAAAGTACTGACAACGGTTTTTAAAAATTCTTGTAAAGATTCTTCTTGATCTCGTTCGTCCAAACGTTGATTCAAAAATTTTTCCCGTAAACGTTTTTTTGAGATTTACTATTGCACGTTTCTTTTCCATGTTATCTTTTTTCTTTCATTTGTTTTTATCATCGAACGAAAACATACGTTTATAACATCCCTCGTTTAACGTTTTGTCGATGATAAAAAACCCGTACTGATCGTCCCAACATGTTCTACACAACGTTTTAAACTCCGGAAATTCCATGTCCAGAACGATGTGATTTTCGTATAAATGTTTCAGGTTTAAATCGTCCACGGGAAATACGATTAATAAATTGGTGTTATCTCTAACCACTTGTTTGGGAATTCTGGTGTAAGACTAACTGCAATAAAAAAACATGATGATGGCCTTGAGCGAAGTAACGTTCTATGTTTTTTTGTTTGTCTAAAAGAACATCGTCAAAAACCACTAGATTACGAAACTTGGTGAACAACTCCTCGGGAGGAAATAAATCGTTTTGAGAGTCGTGAAAACTCGCTATCTCCCACCCTACGGTTCCCTCAATTTCAGAAAATATAGACTGTAAAGCTCGGTATTTCGCTTGACATAGAGTTTCGCTGTACACGTTTAATCTGTCGTAATCCAACCATCCCTCATTACAGATAAAATTAAACAGTAAGTTCGTTTTCCCGCAGTTTGCCGGTCCTATAATCAGGCAGCTTATGTTTGAAGGAATCGGTACGAAAAAATTGTAATTTTGAATATCCATCGTTTTTTTTCTTATTCAGAAATGAAACTCATAAAGTCTTTGTCCTAAAACTTTTCGTTGAATGTATTAGATTCGACGACTCTGTAATCTACGTTACGCCAAAGTTTTACAGTTCTGGGAGCGTCATTGCTGATGTACACGGAGTTAATTTTACTACTAACTTCCGACAGGGACATACTTCCGCATGGAGCCAAGTTAAACCACGGTTTTTCTATAACGTTTTTGTTAAGTTTTCATTTAGTTTTGTGGATGTTGTTGTACACCCACGTTCTGAGACATATCGGCTTATCCGACTCACCATCTGTCTTTTGACAGAATGGGTAGCAGGTGGAAGCTGGGTGCGAGTAATTGGGGTAACTGAACATAATCAAAGAAACGAGTTTCTGCCCGTGGGTTTCAATTTCTAATTTTTAGCAGGTGTATCGTTTAAGATTTTTCATCGCGGTTTGAGATTCGGGGGTCGACGGAGAATTCCATCCCTTACACCTGGAATCTTTGTTCAAAATAGGAGAACCTATTCCTTTTAAATCCTTGAATTCTACGAAAGGAGATAAGATGTACTTTACTCCATTTTTTTAATTCGTCGCTTTTTTTGTCTTAACTTCTAGAGAATTTGATTGCAACAGACTCGAAAGATTTCCGTACCAGGTAGAATGAGACATTTTTGAAATTTCCTATTCCTTTTGTTTATATATAAAAAAAAAGAATCGTCAAAATGCCGCTTAATAAATTTGGACAATCTATGAAACGAATGCAAAGAGATGCGGGAGTTCCGGATATAGGATTTATATTAGACCTGAACCATGATTATGACATGCAGAATAAGCGACTTACTAAAGTCGGAGCTGCTACAGAACCCGAAGGTGTCGTAATTTATTACAATTTACCGAATTAGAAAACGACGTAAAAAAAAATTTAAAGCCGACGTAGGATTGAAGAAAGATGCGGATGGACATTTTAATGAAATGTATTAAAGATCTCGAAACTCCCTCGCAATCTAAGGATGCAGCGACTAAGGATTACGTCGATTCAAAATCTGTATCAGACATGCGAATGAATCGCTTAACTAATATAGCTGCTGGTATGGATCCCGAAGATGCGGTGACTTATTCTCTGTTGATAGATGTAAAAAATTAAAAAAACTACGTTGGAGAAAACTGCTAATGGTTAACTTGACGTGAAAGATAGACGAATCAAGGATGTGGCGAATAAAGAATACGTCGACGCGAAGCTTCTCATCATAAGCGAAGTGTAAACCAAACTCGGTTACGCTTTGAAGGAAGGTCCCGATGGACTGCTGGATGCAAAAGGTAAGCGAATCAAGGACCTTGCATCACCCACACAATCTAAGGATGCTGCGAATAAAGAATACGTCGACGAGAAGCTTTTCGTCATAAACGAAGTGAAACCCAAACACGGTTATGCTTTGAAGGAAGGTCCCGATGGTCTGCTTGATTCCAAAAATAAACGAATCAAGGACCTTGCATCCCCACACAATCTAAGGATGCTGCGAATAAAGAATACACCGACGCGAAGCTTCTTGGTATAAACAAATTAGAAACTGAACTTGACAATGCCTTGATCATGGACTCTCGCGACATATTCGACGCAAAAAATAAACGCATCAGTAACCTGGCAAGCCCCAAAAAACCCTTCGGAAGCTGTTAATAGAGACTTTCTTCGAGGTTATTAGCGAGGCCTACGAAATAGACAAACTTCAAACGGCGTTGAACAAGGACGAGGATGGGGTACTCGATGCAAAAAAAAAAGACGAATCAAATTTCGCTCTCTCCAACCGCGGAACATGACGTGGCTATTAAGTGTTACGTCGACAGTCGTATGGTTTCTTTAAATGTAGGAAAAAACTCGCACCAGACGCGGAGGAAGCAATAAACATTTAGAAAACGTCAGTTTTGTGATGGAAAGATATATAAATCCACGTATCTACTGTATAGTTACTTTTCATGGAACTAGTACTTTCCCTAAACATCACTTTTTCATGTGCAACAATAACTATCCTCGCCAATACTACTTATCAACATCCGGTTAGTATATCCTGGGAATAAGTATAGGAAGTAGCGGAGACTATATACCTAGTTCAGACCCTCCAGATATAAAGATACGGTGTTTAATAACTAAGTTTTTTGTTTTGTCGGAAATTGTACCCAAAGATAAAGGATTTCAAGTTTATCTCGGTCCCGAGAGACTTCTCCAACCATCAACTCTAAGTATAATGGAAATAACGACCATCATGCGCGATGGTCACGTGATTTATATAATGGCTGATACGGCAAGCACGGAGGATAAAGATTACCAGATAGATATATACCTAAACAAGACGCGTTGTATAACATGGTCAAAGCAGAGAGCATATACCAATCCATACGAAGAACAATGGGGATAACCGAGTTAAAGAGCTAACTGTCTTAAAATATCTCCGTAATCATATCCCTTGCGCGCGAAACTTAGAAAATATAAACAGAAATGACCGCAACATGTTTGATTAAAATTTTACACCCTGTCGTAATTTTATTTAACGGGACCCAAATAATCTGAAATAGATGTCGGTGGTTCGAGGTTGCCAAAATTGTCAAAATAACAGGGTGTGTTAGTCACTGTCGAGTAACCAACTCAATGACTTCCGTTTCCATCGTGAAAATTTTCGAGATTAACGATGCCGCATTCGCCATGAGGTTTAGGTTTTAACGGCAGACGATCCTTGCTGAAAGTACCTCTGTATTTAGGAATTTTCAAAACTTTGACTAATCTGTTTAAATCGAGATTCGTTAACAGTTTAGTAAAATCGATCAGACCTTCACTGGCCTTAGAAAGAGCCCTCTGCCATGATTCGCTTTTTTTTTTTTTTTACTTTTTAATCCCGAACTCCCCATCTTCTTGTTATGTCTCATCATTTCTTCCATTACCTTAGCATCATTCTGGCTCTTTTTAACTGCAGCGGCGATACCGGCGGCACCTCCGGCTAGACCACCTACACCGACTAAAATGGGTCCCAGCAATGCCAACAATGGTAAAAATCCACCTCGATTCGCGATCTTTTTTGTTTTCACCCCCTCCGTTTTTTTTTTCGATTTTACTTGTTTTCGGTTTTTGTTTCGCCATCTCCCTTTTTTTAATAAATCACTTCGACTTTACCTTTATCCAATTTCAAACTCCTTTTTCTATCTCCGATCAACAGCGCGTGGCACGTCGTGTTAGCTGCAACCGCGGTGTTAAATTTCAACTTTACTTGTACGTCGACTATGGCGGATTGAAGTCTCTCCGATTGCTTGGAACAGTCCAAAACTACTAGAGGGTACATATTTTTGAACTGCACCGAATCGATACACAAGTCCCCGACATCGTACAAAGCGTGTCTAAATTCTTGAGCCATTCTATACAGGATCGAGTATTCTCCAGTAGCGTAATTTACGTTTAAGTCCAAGAATGGGTTACGTTCGAAATTTAAAGTTACGTGAGCGTCTTAAAGACTGCAGTGATCGAATACGGCTGGATTTTTAGTTTGCACTTCTTTTCTATCAGTCTGAAGAGCTAGAATAACCCACCTCGGTTTTTCGACGGCCGAAGTAGTAAGCACGCGTCATGTGAAACTAGTGCTCTGAGGAAGTTCGCAACTATCGTAATGCCAGTGCCTAAAATCCAAGTCCACGTTCATCCCACCTTCCATCCCACCTTCTAGCCTGAGTTTTTGCTCGTCGGATGCGGTTACGTGCGGTACGTGTCACGAAACGCTACTCAGTTCGACTTTCCCAACGGCTATTGCAGCTGCCCCGAATACAGCATCGTCATTGCTCGCCCTAGACAACGTTAGGACATGCTTAGCAGTGTACAGCACCTTGTCATAATTTTCGAAAAATTCCATGCAGTGTTTTAAAGGAATAGCGAACGAGAAGCTTCCTTTAGGAGTGGTCTCCTTTACGATGATGGAGTGCCGTAATTTGAATCCGATGTTATCGTTCAAACTGGCCACGGAAGAATCTGCCGCATCTAACGCCCAGAAAGTCCCCAGCAATGACACTTGATCGGTCGAACCGTACGTAAGGAGACCTTTAATGAGAGTCTCATAATCGGGGTAATTTAACTCGTCCACTAGCTTTACCCAAGTGATATTTATTGCTGGAAAACAGGTACATGGAACCATTATTGATGAGAGACACTACGTCCGCAACGGCTAAACTAGAACCGTCGGCATTCAGTAACCTGCCTTTAATCAGAAGATAACTATTCGCGACGTGTAGGAACAAATCCTGGTTTTCGATTATGATTCTAATTTCCGAATTGACGTTGTTTAGATTGGTTCCCACGATCAAATTATATTCGTGAAATGTGTAGCTCTCCATGGAAGAATCTTGTTGTAAAGATTCGTTTATATCGAGGTAATGTTCCGTTAAACTCATCTTCTCGCTCTTGTTAGATATTTGATGAATGCTGCGCTTTTTGCCCTTCATTGATTATTATCTACGACGAATCCTTTTCCAATAATTCTTTTTTTTTCTTTCGAATACTAACATTCTTTTTTTAATATGTAAAAAATTATTTTTGAGACCTTAGATGAAGTCTGACGGTATTGGTTTCCCCGTTTAAATTTATCATTTCATTATCTTGATAAGTTATCCAAATACGAATATTACGTATCTTGTCGGTAGTTACAGGAAGGTAGATTAAATTTTGACAGGGAAAATATCATCCTATAACCCAGTGGCACTCCCGGATAAAAAGCGTATATGCAAGGTTGAGTGTCGTCATTCATGTAGGAAGACCCGATTATGTTGGTATGAACGAAAATTGTATTGAACCCCATTATATCCACGGATTTTTGACCTTGATGAGTTTTAGTATAAGTTCC
>JAHWFP010229519.1:0-10075 GCA_023313725.1 Lithobius niger | reverse complement strand
CTTTTCATCACGAAAACTGCCACGAAATTACATATGCTCCCCTACTAATATATTATAAAATGTGTACTAAAGTCTGAGAATAACTGTTGAGTCTTCCCCTGCAATGCACATCAACAAGCTATGCGACTTTTCTTGAATGAGTACTCAGGTTCGGCATGCAGCACATTGTGAGAATGTCCTGACCGGCTACACAAAAGACTCACAGTTGGGTTTTCTATCTCATTTACTTCATAATCATTCACACATCTGCTCAAACCATCGTGCACCTTCGCGCGCTTGCGGTCTGACACTTGCCGCTTACGATCATACTGTGAGGTGTGCGCCCTTGAGCATGCGGTGGCGTGGAGCGCATCCTCACAACATACCATGGGTAAACCCCGGATCCATCTACTAGCATTACCCGTCCAAGCACAGCAGGAAAAGAAACTAGCCTTACAGTTGGAGTAAATAAATAATAATACAGAGGTAATCCACTAATCAATTTATTACAGTATTATATTATTATTATATCATCTTTATTGATTCTATAAACGGCTTGGAGGCCTTGGTGTCGTACAACACTCAGAACCCCTTGACACAAAGAATACAAGCTCAGCCTTCCCACTTGCCTGGCCAGCGAAAGACTGTAAGTTTCTATTGGATCCTGAACCTTGTTAGGATATAGCTGGGAATAGATACACGGATGGTGCAGCGAAAGGCGTCCTTGCTTGTCCTATAGGAAAGTACATCAGCCTTTTTCCCTCAGACGCCTTTCTAACTCTACGTCTGAGGTTGAAACCTGGTTGGCAGGCCAAGCGGGACAAACAAGGCGGCAAATAAGTTGCCGTCTGTTAAAGGCATCTTCCAGGCATGGCGTTTAGCTTGTCACAGCAGAAGAGGAAGTGTTGGGCCCTTTGCATATTGGTCACACCAATCTTACACATAGCTTCCTTTTGAGGGAGATACACTTCCTGAATGTCATTGGTGTCACCTGCCACTTACGGGCCGCAAGTGTTTGCCATCTTGATGGTGTTCGCCGCCATTTCCATCTTTTACGAGATTAAGCACTTCAATTGGACGATGAGTCTGTCCACTTGTCTGGTTTTATTTTTTTTTTAAATTTTTGTAGGAGATGTATGATAGGTATGATGAAATCTTAATTTTGGAGTATCACATCTCTGGAATATGTGGTGCAGTGGTAACCAGGAACACTGTACTGTAACTGAGGTTAGCGCTATAACCCAGCTGTAGGCACGTCATGAAGCCTCAATGCCCACTCCTATGTTTGGTTTCAGGTCACGTCGGGATTCCAGCCAATTTATAGCTTAGCTGCCCAGGTTGCCCTTGAGTTACCATGGATCTACCAGTTTGTCGTCTGAGAATTGTTCTGTTTTCCATGCTTAACTTCTGGGTCAATGCCAGGAGGAATGTAGTCAGGTAATTGACATTAAGCTGCGGACAGTACACCTTATGTTACGGCCTGGCAATCGTCATCACGGTCTAGTCGTCAGGAGGAGGTGGTTGTTGCAAGTCTCCGGGTGGGGAGCACTTCCTTCACGCATGGGCACTTGCTCCGTATTAGCAAGAATTTATAGGGTTTGGGAGGAGAATTCGTAACTCTAAAACGTCCCCCCCCTCAGGACTGGGTGACGTCATTAAGCCTCAATTTGCGGGCGGCGGGGGTCTGCGACTCTATTGAAACATGCTAGATTCGTCCCCATTAGTTCAGTCCGAATTTTAAGAGAGCGCCACGTGTTCTATCTGGTAATTTTTGCTCATTTTTCAACGCAAATCTAAAGTAAACTAAATTACAACTAAGCTAGGATAAATAATAATTAAATATAAGCTAGATTCGTTTAGTTCAGTTTAATTTTAGGCTAAAAACTGAGTAGAAATTCCCACATAAAACACGTGGCTCCCTCTATAAACTACGACTGAACTAATGTGAATGTATGTAAGACGTTTCAATAGGGGGTCTCAGTCACAAATTCTCCTCTCCAACCCTAGAAATTCTTGGTATTAGGGATATGCCAGTGTGAATGTCTTGTTTTGTTACACATACCGTTGTGCATATCTTGGTGGAGTGTCAGGCATTACAAACATCACGTGTTTATGTGGGATACGTGGAATGTCTTCAGAAATCCTGGGTGATAAGCCAGGAAATATTCTGAAATTCACTAAATTGATTTTTTCTGGTATCTTTGCTTCAGTTAAATCAAACCTATCATACCCCAAACCTATCAACCCATGGTTAAATGAACGTCAGCCTTTGCCTCATGTTGCCTGACGTTCATTCTTAGTGGCTCTTTATTCAATTGGACAATGAGTCTGTTCTACTGTCTGGGTATTTTTTAATTTTTGCAGGAGATACAAAATGATAACATCAAGCTTTCGGTTTGTTCAACATCTATGTAATGTGTGGCACAGTGTCAACTCCAACCCGGACCACTCTGCTGTGACTGAGGACAGCGCTAATGACCTAGCTGAACCCGCCATGAAGCCTTAATCTCTCCCCCTCCCCTCACCGCTACCCCTTTTTTTAGACACATTTTTTTGTTGACGGCATAAACGTTGGTCAAAACCTAATTTTTCTTCACGGTGGATCTTTAGCTGCATCTGCATCCGCTTCCACCATCTTGTTATCCCTTTCGCCCCATCTCAACGCTTTTCAAATAGTTTATTGTAGTATTGTTTGTAGCTTCAACTGTATTCGTTCTGTGCTGTGTGCGTAAATTAAGCACCATTTGTATGGGCGCAAATAACCATTGTGTTGACGCGACATTTCTGTCATATCCTTCGTTTTCCTTGCTTGGCAAGCCATGTGGGACAAACAAGACGGTTATGAGTTGAGGGCTATTAAATACACTGTCCAAGCATGGCATTCAGCTTGTCGCCGCAGTCGCCGAAAAGAGGTGGTGTTGGCCCATTCAAGTATTGGTCAACCAACTTACACATTGCTTCCTTTTGAGAGGGAATATCCCTCTTGAATGTCACTGGTGTCGTCGGGTACGTATGTTCCGTCATGTGCTTGTAGACTGTCATCATCTTGGTGATGTACGTCGCCGTTTCCATCTTCTGCGAGACATCGCGTCAATTGGTCGACGAGTCTGTCCTCCTATCTGGATTTTTTTTTAATGTTTGCAGGAGACACATATGTATGATAAAATTTATATTTGTACTTTGTTAAACATCTCTGTAATGTGTGGCGCATTGGCATCCACTGCACTGTGGGTGAGGTTGGCACTAATGACCAGGGCCGTAGCTAGCCCACTTGGCGCCCAAGGCGAGCCAACTGAGGGCCCCCCCCCCCTTCCCCTTCCATCGACTACCTATATCAAGAAAAAATTCACGGATATTATATTGAGATAACATAACTAAATACTAACTACTGCTAGTAAATGAGAGAAACCTGTACTAGGTATTTAAAGCAGTTGAAGACAATGAACATTAAAAAATAAAAAAAATACAACATGTGTTTATTTTTATTGAACTAATGGGATTTCATGACAATTTTAGCTTGTCAACTGATCAAACAACCTGAAATAAGGTGAAAAGAGATGAGAGTAATATATTTCGCTATAACAGTCAGACAATAACATTTCAGAATGACTAATTCAACCGGAATCAAAAAACCGATTTTTTTTCTCTCCAATTTTTCCCTTTAAGAAGCAATAAGCAAGTACTGAAGTGCCTCTCTATAAACCATTTTTTATTTATTTTAGTTTTCGGTTTTCGGTTTTCTGATCATTAAAGAAAAAACGAATAATCGGCTAACAAAACATCCGGAAATTGTGCAGCGAGCAATAAACCAAGTCCAAGCATACACGTTTCTTACAGCGTTGTGAACTTTGATGCAACACGATCCGTTAAAAATATATTTGTGCTTTGTAACCACTTCCACGGTTACACGGTTGGTAGGAATTCGGCGTGGCGCCCCCACGCAGGTAGCGCCCTAGGCGGGCGCCTTGCTCGCCTTACCCTTCCTACGGCACTAATGACCTATCTGTTGACGCTGCATGTGGCCAACTTCAGCGTCCTTTTTTCGGTTATCTTTGTTTTAAGTAAATCCAGCCAGAACCTCATTTAGCCTAACGTAACTCTCTGCGGTCCTTTAGCCACATCTTCTGTCTTTTGTGTTAACTGGATAAACGTCGGCCAAAACCTGATGTCGCCCGATGTTTATTCTCTGTGACGCTTTAGCCACATCTGCATCTGCTTCCAGCGTTTTGTCATTCCATTCGCCTCTTTTCTACGTTTTTCAAATAGTCGATTACGTGCAGCGTTTCAGCCGTATTTGTTCCGTATTTGTTCGCCTAAATTCGGCACAAGTTGTCAAAGGATGGACAAAAATAACTATTGTGTTGACGTGTCTTTTCTTTCATATCCTTTTTTTTCTTTCCAGCTGTATTTGTTCTGTAGTGTTTGCCTAACTGAGGCAGCATTTGTCAAAGTATGGGCAAAAATAACTATTGTGTTGTCGTGCCCGTTTGTTTTATTTCATATTCTTCCTTCTTTTTTTTTCTTTTTACTTTTACGTATGACGTATATGAGTGTAAGTTCATCCAGTAAAGGAACTCTACAAAGACAAGGCATACGTTGATACGTCACTGAATAATTGGTTGTAAAAAGGTGATGTCATGTAGTTTATTTATTTTGATGGGATGAATTCACACTCCTTCATATTAATGATGTGATATTTTTATGAGATGATGTCAAAAACAATTTAAGGCGTTGCTCGAGTAATAAAATGATGATACAGATACAAGTTTATGGATCCTGGTTATCATTTATGTTTCTCTTCGATTAAAGGAGAAGTTTCACTGACTTTGGAATATAACTGACCAACTGACAAAATTTTGTGTTCAAAAAAACTATTAGAAAACCAAAATAGAACTCATTTGATGTTTAAGGTAAAGTTTCACTGAACCAAAGTCAAAACAGCAAAGGAACACCAACAAGCTTTCATGTAAAGTTTCAGATACCACAATGTTAGGGAAATGTTAAGTCCACGTGAAACCTTGCTGCTGTTCTCAACCATTGTAACCATAAAAAGACAAACACAATAAATATTAGAAAAAGGGAACCAACAGTTATGTGATGCATTATTACAGGTTTCAATACAACGCAGATTAAATTAGTGCCCAACTTTCAAATAATTTGGTCCCCAACCTTGAAATAATAATATAAAAAGGCTTGTTTCGTTGTGTTTGATTATTGAGTAATATATTTCTTATATGTTTGGTAAATATAAAACCATGCAGGTTGGAATTAACGAGCCATACACACCTCATGTATAGAACCCCCTATTTTGAAATTAATTTGTCAGTTTTCTTCATTCGTCTCCTTTCAGTTCATCACCATGTGGATGATACTTAGCTCTCAATTTTGTTTCAGTTATGCTGTTAGCCAAGTAGCAGACACCAATCATTAGTTCAGAGCTACCGGATTCAAACATAAAAACTGTAAAAAACGCAATGAGACATTCTGGTTTGGTGGTCGCAACGGCTGAGGACATCAGCAAGCAACATTGTGTTATCTGAAACCTTACAGGAAAGTTTATTCGCGTTCCTTTGCTCTTTTGACTTTGGAAAATTTTAACGACCATTGAGGTCGTTTTTGTTTTCTAATTCATGATACGTTGCCAAAACACGTTATTCTTCGGGCAAAGATATAGTTTGTTCCACATTATGTTTTCAGAAAACTGACTGGATGATGACTCGTTTCCTTGCACTACGAGTGCAAAAACATGTGGATATCACACTTGTAGAGTCTACACGGTTACTATTACAGTCTACGAGTGCGATATTTACATGTTTTTTGCACTCGTAGCGGCAGGAAACGTGGCGTCAACAGTCAATTTTCTGAAAGCATAATGTGGAACAAACTAGAGCTGTGTGATCTCATTAGCGTGCTATCTGGTGTCATTTACAAATATACATTCATTCGTTGCCTTTTGCATAGCTGAAGGTTGTTTTGTTTAGTTTTAATGTACCAAATTATTATATTTTCTTTTAATTTATAAAAACTTATATACCTGTAAACATATTTGCTTTCTTAAGTTTCGTTGTTGTGCTCTGTTATTGTTTCAAGATGTTGATTGACGACTTGAGGAGGCTAGGCCATTGCTTTTCTTCTTTCCGTTTTAGTTTCTAGTGCTTTCTTTTTCAAGTAGCTTTATGTGCCTGCTTTGATTATTAGCACTTTCATTATCGTTTTCTCATTCGTGGTACTTTTGTTGTGTGTGTGTGTGTGGGGGGGGGGGGGGGGGCGAAGACATTGTTTGTGTATTTGTACCAATTTGGTTTCTTCAAGCATTTTTAACTACTTTGCTCGGCAGTCTAAATTTCGACATCTTTTCTTGCGTTATATCGCGATGAAATAGTTGTTGAATGTCATGTGGCATTTGTGAACCCCTTCGCTACTAGTGTCCTCGAACAGGGACATAAAGCATTCGGACCAAAAACTAAGTCCCCACGCGCGCTACAAGCTTTGTGAGGGGGCCCTGGGGACCCCGAGCAAAGCGAGCTGCAACAGTCCAGTGGTCAGCGTCCTCGTCTCCAAACCAAGAGGACGCTGGTTCGAATCCCACGACCGACCCAACTATCATCACCAGAAATAATTCAGTAGTGAAAGGGTTAATTCACTAGAATCTCATTGGTCTGTTGCAACAAGAGAGCGTTGTATAGGCGCATATGCAAAAGCGTTACCTGAACCGCATTGTTGGCCAACAATAAAACTGATCATTCAGAGCCCATAATTTAGGATGGCAAACGAAGTGAAATGATTATTATCAGATAAGGCATATCAGCAGAAGTGTCGCTGCAAAATGAGTTGAAAACCAGCTTTCTTGGCAAATGGTTTAGTGGCGATTGTGCTGTACAAACGGGTCCAAAGTCCACCACCACGCCAAAAATGAAAATCACGACCCTAGCTTAAGTCTAGATCTCCAACGTGACAAATCGGACATTAATGAGTTAATTGAGAAAGTCCAACAAAGCTTATATACAAAATCTGAGAGGAAATTGTTGAAAAGCAGGCTATATTCAGTATCGAAATTTCGACTTTCACATGCGAGACCTGGTCAAACCTCACTGCAAAGGCTTCCCATAACCAGAGCCGGATTACCACGAGACTCGTGCCTACAGCGGCATTTATTTAGGCCCCCGCGCACTGGGCACCCAAGTCGTGCAGTCAGTGGTCGTCGCGGCCCAAATACAGCGACGTGCCGCGCGGCCACGTCTGTTTTTCATTGATAATTCTCGATCACGAGGTGAAAAATGAACACGGAGCAAGTATGGTCGCCCTACACGCAGCCCGGGATCCCAGTGGTTGCTGCGACTGGGTGGCCGCGGCGGCCAAGTTTGCGGTGCTACATATACCGTAAGCATTTTCGTTAGCCGCAGCGACCTGGACGCGCGGCTTGGTTGCTTAGTGTGCGGGGGCCCTTAGGCTTTCCCTCGATAGGTAAAACCGTAGTCTCAGATATTTCAAAAGCCGTGCAACTACATGGCGATGGAGGAAGTTGTAACGATCATCAAGTTAAGAGACTTAAGGGACATCAAGGGTATGGCGTGCTGTTGAAATTCAAACGTCCATTACAGTTACAATATTAGCCTATAGCGTCAGCAATGGTCATTAGTTGAATGTAGCCTAGTTCCCAGCTAGTTCATCACTTACAACGTCATTTTGCAGACGTTTATTCTCAGTGGCTCTTTACTACATTTTCTGTAGCTCTTTCACATCCATCGTCTTGTCATGCCTTTACGTTTTAGTCTTCTGTACAGCCGGAAAGGCTGAGAAGACTACAGCAACGACTTTGTCCGTCCGTCTGCTGCCTTTTTTCAACTCCGGAACGGTACCAGATAGAGACAACGGTTTCACCATTAGATTCAGCGTCCAAAAATTAGTTTAAAAACACGGCGAATTAAAACATTTGTTGCTTCCTTACAGCCAAGACGACGTAACTCAATGAAATAATACATTTGATATTCGCATTTAACCACAACAGGAAAATCGTAAAAACAAAAGGATTTCGTTAACGACACACATTAGCTTAATTTAAAATAATCTCGAAATCATGTTACATGGATGAATAGGCGTATTCCCGAACCAAATTCTCCGTAAGCTGCTATTTACTAGCTGAACATTAGGATAAAAATCACGTTTCCACGTCAAGTCTCCACACCGTGTTGAATAAATGAATAGGTCTAATCTCGAACCCAATTTTTCATTAGCTGCTACTTGCGAAATTAAAACGGCAGGTAAAAATAGGCATAAAAATGACAATTATGTCTAAAATCTAAAACTAGGCCTAAAAGATAACATTTTTAACCGGCAGTGCTTGATAGAGGTGTCCGACTGAATATTTCTTAAAGCGACAGAAGCGTACAGTAGACCGAATTGCGATTAAGTGGTCGCTGCAGCTGCTTGTTTCAAATAGTCGATTGTTTGTAGCTTTTCAGCTGTATGTGTTCTGTACTGTTTGCCTAAATTAGGCACCATTTTGTCAAAGTATGGGCACAAATAGCCATTGTATTTCCGTGCCCTTTCTTTCATATTCTTCCTTCATCACTCAAAAAGGAAATCTGAGCAACGGTAGGAAAAATTCGAGGCAAAACATTGGTATTCCAAGCTGAGTATGCTAACGGAAATCGAGGTCATAATAAATCAACATATGTAACTGATGAACCGTAGGCAGGAAACCCGTTCACTCCAGTACATATCTTTAAATGCAAATCCTGAGTCGTTAGTGCCCATGTGGAGGGTGAAGCTATCGAGTCAAGGCTCTATAATAAATACAGACTTCACAAGAAACTGAAGACTTACGGTGCTTTACTTCAGATAACGTAAGGCTTCAGGAAATAAAATGATTCTCAGTTTCTGTACGTCGACGCCTTTTTTCATTTACGCTTGAAAGTCGACAAGAGTAACATCAACACTTTGTGACGCAAGTTCTCCCATTCCTCGAACTTGAGCGACATAAAACGGTGCATGGAAGTAGGTGACGTGCCCGCCGGAAACCTATTATCGATAAACAAAATGCAACAAAATGTCAACAAGACATTAAGCGGAAATATTTTAGCCAACAATTTGTTTTAAGCCGTAGGCCGGTCAGGGCATACACATCTTATGATTAATAAATAATGAAATGTAAAAACAACATAGTCCGTATTTTGAAACGCCACTCATACTTCACTCAACACTCATAATTATTAGGCACGAAGCCCTACCAGCATCCAAATAAGGTACCGGTGCTAATTAATTTTGAGTGTTTGGCTGGGAGCGAGTGGCATTTCAGAATGCGGCCTCGTGGGTCCCTCACCTGAGGTTCCCACCCATTTTTTTCGGGTCATTGGAAGCTAAACAATACATAGCAAGATAAAGAGTTAAATGAAAGCGGCCATCAGCGATAAAGACTGGTCTTGCGCAAAGCTAGTGAGATGCTTTTTTTCCTTGTTGGTATATTCGGGGCCACAGCTCACCACTTAGAAAGGCTGAACAGCTTCTCAGTTGGGCTGGAGCTTACAGACAGGGGTCCGCCCAGGTAGCACGGTTGGCAGAACACCCGGCTAGTAAACGGAAGGTCCTGTGTCTGACTCCCAATCGAGGCAGTTGGCTTTTTATTCTTTGTCCGATTCACAAGGCCAGTCTATGAGAAACGTGGGCGCAAATAACTATTGCGTTACTGTGCCCTTTTTTTCCATAGCCTTCCTTCCTGTAATGAAGCCCTTAAACAATCAGTCTGCTTCGTCGTTTAACTCTTTTGGATCCCAGACCGTGACAATGGTGGACCTAGGAATTCAGGGGAAGGGGGAGGTGGCGACTGGCAAGTTGTTACAAATTACATTTGGGTGACATGCAGGCTACTATGTGCTATTAAGCCTAAGATTTTTTTGGTTGGAAAAAGTGGAGAAGGCTGTGTGCTATTCAGCCTATTTTTTTTTTGGGGGGGGGGGCGGGGAAAATGTGGTTAGGAACAAATGCACGCATAGCCTACTTAGCTGTTTTAAAATTTACTGACCTTACATACCTTAGTCGTCATAGACAGGCCTGCCCAGAGGTGTGATGGGGCCTACGGCTCCAAATTTTCCGTGTG
>JAHWFP010229496.1:0-17845 GCA_023313725.1 Lithobius niger | reverse complement strand
GTAGGGTACTACGGCGCCGCACATCCACACAACGTTACGTCGTTGCCTTCCTGTAGCTACTTCCAATGTAGAAAAAAAGCACGGAAACATATTATTAGATTATTAAAGAAGAGAAAAACAAGCAATGCTACAAGAAAAAAGACAAGGGATTTTTCCAAAATTTATATTTTTCGTCATCAGTTTTAGAAATAAAATTTTAAACGTGGCAAAGGCCTTAGTGGTCTTAGAGGCCTTTGCCATGTTTTAAATTTTACTCTATAAACCTGATGACGAAAAATATAAATTTTCAAAACGTCGTTCGTCCTTTTTCTTGTAGCATTGCTTGTTTTTTTTTTCTTTAATAAAGTAGCCCCTTCTGACGCTTCGTGACGTCTTTCTCTGCATTGAAGCTAAGCTCAATGGCGGATCGCCGAGTCCTTTTTCCTACTCTCAATTACTAGATGTTGCTCAATGAAATGTTTCGGTACGGTATGCTCGAATGGAGTGAAATTAGCTGTACGCCCCTTGCGGTAACACCTAACGAGTTAGGGAAGACCTTGTTAGTCCTCAACTAGTCTTCAACAGGGAAACGCATTCCAGAGCTGTGGACTATTTTACGAATTCTGCAGACTACGTAGTTCTCACCTAGCCTAATCCAAAGCTGATTCAGTCCACGACCGGGAAACAGGCTGTATAAGTAATAGAACGTATTTATTGACCAAAATTTTTAATATAAAACTGCTTAGCAACGTCCTTAACAACCCAAGTATAATGCTAGCGTGATGGTGAGCATACGTTCTTCATACAGTTCTTGATGAGACACTGGCCACCATTTTTCTCATCGACACATACACTTGCCGACACTTGGCGTACATTTGGCGTCGGCGTGTTACGTCACTTTAGATGGAAGAGATTGCGTTTGGTTTATTTGGTCGCTGAGCAGTTCGATGGACAGTTCAGCGTTCAGTAGGTACCTGGTGAATCAATGGGTCAATGGGTTTTCATGTTCAGAAAACGGAAACGATCCAACTCGTGAAATCTCTACATCATGACTCGTTAATTCGTCAAGTTTAGCAATTACACATAACAGCTATCGTAATTTACAGGGTGAACAAAAAGTCTGTTTCATCATAGGCCATTTCATTGTTTATAAAAACTTCTTACCCGTTTTGAAGCTAACAGTCCTCTTATAACAATACAGCACGACGGGATCGCAACAATGAAAGAGACGAGGAGTGCTGGGATCCACGGCGTTGGGCTGGGATCCTGGATCCCAGCACTCCAAGTGGATCCCAGCCTCCGTTTGTGTTCAATGAAAAGTGAAAGAACACAAATGTAATAAATTTACTGAAACAAATAAAAAAAACATAACAGATAAAAAAAAAAGTTCAACAATTCACGTTACTGACAACATTGCAACTGCTGCTTAACAAACGTTGGTTTTCATTAAATGACAAAAAGGAATAAAGCAACCGAATATAATCAATTAAATGGAACAACTTTTAAAAAACAACACCACCTCAAACGTCAAAAAAATCGTTCAGGAATTCATGTTAATTACAACAGTGCATCCGCTTTCAAAATTAAACGTTGCTCTTTTCGTTTCGTGTAGCATTGCGTCTTAACGAATATTCTACACAAACTTTCTTCTGGCTAAACGCAACAATGTATTCCACTCGCGCTCACTTGCGCGCAACAATGTACGTCGGACTGATAGCTTCTAAACGGGTGAGAAGAAGGATATCGTCCACTTTCCTCATGCTGGAATCCAACAATGGCTCGGGCGCTGCGCACCCTCGACATAGTTAGAACCCAGCACTCGGAAAGCGGGCGATATCCTATACAAAACAACCACTGAACATTGACAGGCAGGGAGGGGTTCCAACAATTAAGTGAGACACAGGTGCTGCCCCACCCATAAATTATGTTTTTATTTCCGATCCTAAAAGGTATAGAGGTATGTTTTCAATTGGAGAATTGTGCCGACATCGAAATCATGGCGAATAGGGCAAACGGCGTGTGAATCGAATTGATGGTGTTGGTGCCACCCCCAACAATACAGCCACCCCCCACCTCCCTCGGACCACAACGATGCATTCCCAGCATGACACCACAACCTACTGTGGCTAGAACTAGGACACTGAAGAGAATTGCGTGGTGGAAACCTGGCAACTATTTCCCCTCCCCAACAAGCGCTTTGCCCCAGCTCCTCCTTCCGAACTAAATGTGGCTCACAGAAACTGAAATTCTTCATTCGGTGTTATTTTCCGTGGCCTTCGCTACCGTAGTCCTTTTCCTAGATTCGCCAAGAACAATGGCTTTTGTTTAAATCTGCTCAAGTCTGGAGTTTCACTGCACTGCAACTCGAGAGGCAAAATTCAGTGTAGTATTTGAATACCTTTTGTCCAAAGTTTATTTGCAACAAATCTAACCCTAACGTGCCTCCTTTTGCTATTATCGGAATGAGTTGGCTACTTTAAAAATGCTATGGCGAGAAGGTGGGGGAGGGGGGTCCCAACTATAATACAAAAAATAATGGAAACTATAATAACAACAACAAAAAACAGAAGGCATAGCAAAAGGAGGATTGAATTGGGTGCATAGTACATCCCACACAGAAATACGAGAAAGGTAAAAGGAGAAAAGAGTTGGGGAAGAAGTGGGAGAAAGGAGACGGGAAAAACGGGGTTCGGAGAAGCGGGAGAGAAGCGGGGAAAGACAGGGAGAAGAAAGGAAACGAGAGCAGGTAGAGAGGGGGAGAGTAGGGAGGGAGGGTGAGAATAGGGGGAAGAGACTGTACTCACGACAAATATCGTATCAGAAGTATGTACAAAGTAAAATTTTTGTTATGCATTATGTCAGGTCAATTAAAAGGAATTTGAGAGACTCTTGGCGTAGAGGGGGGGAGGAGACTTGACTTGAACTTTCATTTTGTAATGTTGCGCAGTAATGGAGCCCATAGATTGTCACCATCTTGATGGTGTGCGTCGCTGTTTCCATCTTCCCCAGACATAGCATTTCAATTGGGTGATGACTCTGTCCTGCGATCTGGGGTTTTTTAATTTTTGCACAAGGTAAAGGTTTACGATAAGATTTTGATATCCGGTTTGGTTAACATCTCTGTAATGTGTGACGCAGTGGTAACCCGATCCACTACACTGTGATGAGGCTGGTGCTATTGACCTGGCTGTCGACGCTCCATTAAACCTCAATTCCGCTGCCCCCTTCTCCTCATAGTTTTCCGGCCCTTTGTGAATTTACACACCTACGCTTCTCACTGAACGTAGTTCGGGCTTACCAATATATTATATAATTTACACAGCTTTATCACTCTCGTCTCAAGGTGTTGCCTTTACATGCTTTAGGTGCGAACTCGCGTGGAGTTCTTTTTCAGGAAGAGCAAATATTCTGCTTACATCACGTCAGAGCAAAAAAAGAGGTTAAAAAAAGAGAAAGCACACAAAGTTGTATTCCCTTCCGAACTGCTCTGGGTGCCGGCAGATTCCCCATGGCAGCAACGAAGCGAAAGGGAAGTGGAGGCTGCATCCAACCCCACACCGAGAAGATGATTGCTTACACCAAAACAAAACACATCTAACCCCAAGACCTATAACCTAAACCTAATTGATTTAGCCTTCCTTCCAGCCATGCTTTGGCGGTCGATGCCACGAATGTTCGCGCGGATATGAACAAGAATCCTCTCCCAGAAGCAACGAGGTAGTCAGTTTTCTTGTTCGTGCTTATTTTTTTTTCTTTTTATAACGCAGTTGGTTTTTTTCTTTCTCAGAAATGATGCCAAACATTCTTGAGAAATTCTATTGATTTTCAGAGGGAGGTGAAGGCTGAATTTTTGCCAGAAAAAAATCTGCAACCTTTTTTTTTGTTTGCTGTCTTTTTAATCCTTCGGCCCTGTAAATTCTTACTATTTTCATGTTTACGTACTCTTTTTACGCAGCTTACTATTTTCCTAGGCTACACTATAGGCTACGAATGCGAAATTGTAAGTTGTAATAATTTATTGTCACCGATTTAAGATCTTCGAAACCACGAAACGTATCATTCACACAGTTTACGTTCTGGGAAATTAAACAAACAGCAGCGATGATGCAAGTTCGTAATGGAAATTCTCTACTTAGCATTATTCAAAACCAATATTATTTTCCTTAATTGCGATTTTCCTTAGTTATATAACAAATTCAGTTTTTTCTAGCAAACTTTGAAATTATTTGTAGATCTGCAGGAATTCATGGGAACCTGGCTACTCAGGAGTAATTTGATTGAGCGGTGACAGAACCCTTCTTAGCTTAATGAAATCCACCCAAAACCAAAACTGGTAGAAAAACCCGCCAAGTTTCCAAATACCATCGGCCTTTGAAGGTAGTGATATCATTCCACCAGGGAAAGGCCGCCAAGGTTAATCTATTAGCCAAGTTAATCGCACAAACTAATAGTTCGAAAGTTAAATGAAAACTAGAAGATTGCTACTATATAGAGGTGGCCGGTAGCAATCTTCAAGTTTTCATTTAACGTCCAAAGTTTTATTCAGTGCGATTTTCCTCGGCGGCCTTTTCCCGGTGGAATGATATCACTACCTTCAAAGCCCGATTGCTTTTGGAAACTTGGCGGTTTTTTCTTCCAGTTTTGGTTTTGGGTGGATATCACAACTTTCATAGGACTGTGAACGTACAAAAGGTTACACCGTCTTATCTTCATCTGTACCTTTTTTCTGGAGGAATTTGATATCTATACATTTTTACATTGATAATTTTCAAATTTACCATTTCGAATTAGCCGTTCGATTAGCCAAATTGACAAGGCTTAGTTTATTGTACGAGCATTCGTTACAGTTCAGCTCTTAGTTCGTTCAGACGTTTACAATCATCTAAGGACCAGTGTTGATTTTTCAATACATTGTTGCTCGAAATCTTTGGTTGCAACTTGGAAAATAAACTAAATTTAAATTTCCTGGTGGCAAATTTCAAAACCCTCCCACGTATTTGTGCTGACCCCTACAACCCCCAAACCAACAAAAGGATCATGATCAAATCACCATGCATCCGTGTGCAAAGTTCAGCTACGTAGGACGTCTCAATTTTGCGGTAGCCATGAGCAAAAGTCTATGGGGATTTAACATGAGAAAACTCTTATTAGCTCGATCTGAAGCTAGCTAGACAGTAACATAAAAACAACGTTATTGACGCATATTTTTCTCTATGACTGGTGGACACTCATCCTTTAAATTTTAGTTTTTCTTAATCTCTGACCCTTCCCCTTACATTTTCCACAATATGAAGCATTTCTGTCGTATTGAGATTTATCCTCAACATGCCAAAAATATGCTTTCAGTTGCTTACAGTTAACAGACACATGTCAGCTAGTGAGCCGCCTTTTTATCATTAACAATCAATTTTTTAACAATCAGATGTCTACAATTGGGATGATCTACTGTTACTTGGCGGCGACACACTACCGTGTATATCTAGATAAGCTGTTGTGTTTAATTCGGGAAAGGTGACAATGAAAACGTCCCTAACACGTCTTACCTCTTATTTATGGCTTGAATATATTACAGATCGGCCAGACTTAAGAGCAAAACAGTGTTTGTGACAAAGTTGCACATTATAGCCGCTGAAAAAGATGCTGATTCGATGATTTGATTCTAACGTTTTTATTAGTTTAAAATGCACCTGATTCAAATGATGGTGACTTCTTAAAAGGATATGGGCCACAGCTACAAATCTGGAGAAGTCCGTACTATGCTGATGAATAAAGCGACCTTGTGAACATCATACAATTTTAAAGGATTTGAAGATAAAATATTTGGACTAGAAAACCGTCTGTATTAGGACAGTGGGGCAAGGATCCGCTGAATGTGCAGAGGGGGGGGAGGGGGTGGGTCCGATCTCAGATGATGAGCTCTGAAAACATAACCAGGTTAGGGGCCTATAGTTTATGCCATACCTTGTACCACTTGTACCTGAGTATCTTGACAACGTCGATATCTTGTGTAATATCAAATCAATTCCGATGAGATTAAGTGCCCAGTCTACACTTGAAACTTTTCAGTTCAACAACTCAAACATTAAGTTCTTTACTTATAAACAACTTTCGTAACTTGATATCATTTACGTCACTTGCTGATTGTGACGAAAGAAAACTACATTGTTTTTATTTTATATTTTGTTTTGGTCATTTCTTGATGTTATCAGTTGTTAGGCTAAGAGTCTAACCATTTTCAGTTCTTGCCTAGCCATTACATTGTTCGTTATTATACAAGTTCAATTATTGTGTTTTTCTAGTGCCATGTGCTTCGTTATCCCTGCTCTTTTTATAGTGAAATCCGACACACAGAACTTTGGGTGGTTTTTCTGAATATACCTGAATATACCTATATTTTTTTAATATTTCTGAGTATTATTAATAAAAAATAATAATTCTGTTGAAAAACATACGTCAAAACTACGCTGTGTATGTTTTTACGTAATAAATATGCGTAAAAACTTTGGAGGTTTGACGCGTTCCCAGTTGAAATCAGGGCACAGAAGGCAAGAGACAATTTTGCTAGCTAATTCCAATCGTGAATTTCCAAGAATTTTTACATACCACAATCGACATCAGGCATTACAGGGCCCTTTACTTCCTGAAAATGCTGGGTTGCTAGGGCCAGGCTCGAAAACTATCACATGTGCTGCGCGAGTCAGTTAGCAAGCACTAGCATTTAACCGACCTTGAGGCGCGGAAGGAGTTAATTTCTTTTAGCAGTGCTGTGGCAAAATAATTTGGCAATATGAGTCAACTGTTCTGGAGCCAGGAAGCTAAATCCACATTTTCTCTCGCGAATGACCTTGTGACACAAGCAGTGGAATACAGAGCGAGAGTTACAAATGTTGACTTTTTTTTTTTACCAAATGTTGAAATAACGGGCAAATGTTAGAAACGGGTCATTGCCTCATATTCCGAAGACTGATGGTTCGGCTAGTGAATAATAGACGTCACCACTGCGTATTTGCTTTATAGAATACTGTGGATTGTCGCAAATTAGCAATCGTATTGGCTACCTCTATCGCGACGCTGCATAACGAGTTAGAGTGACTATTGGCTTAACCTCATTACGTCTGAATCAATACCTGTCGACGTTTAATCCGTGATTATCTTGCTCAGTAAGAGGCATTCGAGCGGATGGGGTGAGTCAACATGAAACCGCCAAGTCAAGCCATTTTTTTGTCCTCGCATTTACCGTAGCAATCAATACGCTGCCACGCGTGTATAATTGACAACTGTCAACATTCAGTTAGTGGGTGCGGAAAACGAAATAACCTACATTTTCAATTTGCAATATGTTTGTGTGAGAATGTCGTGACGAACTGATTCGGCCCGCCCGAAATGCATTCCACACGAAAAACGCACGCATGAAACTTGACCCCGTTTTGATACGTTGTTTATGATAGTGATGGTAATGGCTATGGTATTGAAAGCACGAGCCCCCTCATTTTCCATTTTTCCAGTCACTCCCGCACTTTTATCTTATCAAATCAAATGACAGGTTTATCGGTTGCGTTAAGTGAAAGGCTTGGGGGATTTTTTCCTCTCTTCTTTCGTCGCTCGATTTGTCCGATGTGGTGATACTTGCATGTAAAAATGACCTTCTCACGGATTTCAGTCCACAACATTAATAAATTTAGCTTTATTTAGAATAAAGTAAAGCATAATAAATTTAGCTTTATTTAGAATAAAGTAAAGCATTTTTTACTAGCTGATACGGGCTATCCAAGGGAGCAATGTGGGGTAAATGATGATGAGAAAATAACAGCACTAAAAGTAACCAACGTGTTAAACGTGTTAATGTAGGAACACAAGTCAGGAACTAAATAAAAGGATTTCATCGCACAAATCCAACCTTAAATACAAAGATAAAACCAACTTGCTTGCTCAACGCCTGATAAAGACCGGGCTCACCACAGATCTTAAAAATACCCATGTCACTTTCCAATAAAATAATTTTCCTGCACATCTTAACTTAGAAACTCTCATAAAACCTAACACAATCCCCAATCATGTAATTCCTAATATACAGTTTTCAGAATATGTGCTTCATAATTTTGGAATTGCAAATTTTTACCGCCAGGGCCATCCCACATAAAAATCCAACACCGACACTCTAAGAATCACTACTTCCCTGATTCGTTAGGGAAAGGTCGACCCAGTTTAAGCTTTTTCGTTGACTGGGCTTCACTTTTCAACTGTTACTGCTCTGATTGACTTATCTTTGAAATGGGAAAACATTTACGTGTATCTTTTTTGACTTTTAGCATATTCTAAAAAAAATTCTTTTTGTTTGACAACGGGATGAACAGTACCGAAACTTTGTATCCATTGGGTAAATGTGGACTTGCTGGATTTTTAACATGTTGAATAAGTAACCACGTAATGCTCACATTTGCTAAAGAAACAGCGAAAAAGTAACGATTTTTGGAATCAAAAATTAATTTGCCCTCTCTCTTCACTTAATTTATGCGATCGCTTAAAATCAATTTCCAAAGCTTTATTAAGTTAAGGACAAAACGTTTTGTATTCTGGTAAAAAGTATTTTTCCAGGTTTGCTGGTGACTACAGTTTAAATCCACCCAAAACCATAACTGGTAGAAACACCCGCCAAGTTTCCAAAAACGGTCGGCCTTTGAAGGTAGTGATATCATTCCACCAGGGAAAGGCCGCCAAGGTTAATCCTATTAGCCAAGTTAATCGCACATACTAATAGTTCGAAAGTTAAATGAAAACTAGAAGATTGCTACTAGCGGTAGCAATCTTCAAGTTTTCATTTAACGTCCAAAGTATTATTCGGTGCGATTAACTTGGCTAATAGGATTAACCTTGGCGGCCTTTCCCTGGTGGATTGATATCACTACCTTCAAAGGCCGACCGTTTTTGGAAACTTGGCGGGTTTTTCTACCAGTTATGGTTTTAGGTGGATATCACAACTTTCATAGGACTGTGAACGTACATAAGGTTACACCGTCTGTTTAAGATGCTTCAATCCCATTTTTGCACACACTGACTAACAATCGCTGATTTCGTTCGCTTCGCTCACTCAATCAGCGCATCCCCTTCAGTTGTTTTGTTTATCCCTTCAACTTCCCCTTAATTTTTCAAGATTTCGTTCACATTTAGTCATGCAGAAACCCCCGAAGGTCGCTGTTACTAAAACAGCAGAACGCGAAGCATTTTTTTTTGGTGGAGTTATTAACAAAAAACCCTTTAGCTCGTGTATGCTCGTATTGTTGCGTAACCATCATCTAACGTACATCCCTTTATTCTTACGCAATCCACGGCAACGTTAATGTTTCTTTATTTTGTCCTTCGTTACAGTTCAGTTTTTATTTCATCCAGGCTTTTACTATAAATTTAAGGACCAGTCTTGATTGTTCAAGCCATTGTTGCTTAAAAACTTTGGTTGCAACTTGGAAAAGAAACGAAATTTAAATTCGCTGGTGGCGAATTTCAAAACCCTCCCACGCATTTGTCCTGACTCCGACAACCCCCAAACCAACAAAAGGACCATCCTCAGATCAATTGCATCAGTGTGCAAAAGTTCAGGTACGTAGGCCTTCTCAATTTTGCGCTAGCCATGAGCAAAAAGTCTATGGAATTTAACATGGGAAAAAAAAAATATTAGCTAGCTAGCTAGCTAGACAGTAACATAAAAACAACGTTATTGATGCATCTTTTTCTCTATGATTGGTGGACACTCATCCTTTAAATTTTAGTTTTTCTTAGTCTCTGACCCTTCCCCTTACATTTTCCACAGTTTGAAACATTTCTGTCGCATTGGGATTTATCCTCAACATGCCTTAATATGCTTTCAGTTGCTTACAGTCAACAGACACATGTCTGCTAATGAGCCGCCTTTTTATCATTAACAAACAATTTTTTACAATCGGATGTCTACAATGGGATGATCTACTGTAACTTGGCGGCGACAGGCTAGCGTGTGTCTAGATCTCCCTTCACTTTATTTGTGCGATCTGTTGTTAACAATTCGCAAAGCTTTATTAAATTAGGGACAAAACAGCTTGTATTCCGGTAAAAAGTATTTTTCCAGGTTTGCTGGTGACAGTTTAAATCTTCCTTCACTTAATTTGTGCGATGTGTTGTTATTAATTTTTAAAGCTTTATTAAATTAGGGACAAAACAGGTTGTATTCCGGTAAACAGTATTTTTCCAGGTTTTCTGGTGACAGTTTAACTGTCTTTGAAATGATGAGACGCACCTTTGTCAATTTTGGCGTAGTTTGTTGATAAAATAACGAAAAACGTTTCCTCACCACATTCCAGAATAAAAAAAAATACATTAAAGTATTAAATAGGTATTAAGTGCGTTTGTGGATATTTCAACTGTAAATCAACTAAAAATCACTGAAGACATTGAAGCACTGCCCCAATTATTATAGTATAATAGTGGTAATTCAATTTTTAGATTTGCAGTGACGTCAGACCTTAGAAATTAGCGCCTTCCAAGCATTACTTTTTCACCGGCACTTTGAGGAAACGTGAAGAGGAAGCATTATTCTTAGAGTAATAATTATATCAAAAACCAAAACTGGTAAAAGGGGCCGCCAAGTTCCGAATGGTTCGGCCATTCAAAGTAGTGATATCAACACGCCAAAACATTCGCTAAGCTAATCGCACCGCTTAATAGTTCGAAGGTTAAATGAAAACTAGAACATTGCTACTTTTGGTAGCAATGTTCAATTTTTCATTTAACGTCCAAAGTATTATTCAGTGCGATTAAGTTGGCGAATGTTTTGGTGTGTTGATAGCACTCCTTTCATTCCTTTTTTTTAAATTGTGTATTGACTCAATTCCACTACCGTGCAGATGTGTACTATAAAGTGCCACGTCAACAAGAAATCGGTTTTCAACAATTTGCTACTACCTTTTACCTGTAGGCCGAACCATTCTCAACTTAGTCACCTCTTTATAGGTTTTTGTTTTGGTTTTAATTTTGATGTGATTTGTTTTATTTAGTTAGTTTTGGTGTGTTGATATCACTCCTTTGAAGGGCCGAACCACTCTCAACTTGGTGGCCTCTTTACCAGTTATTAGCTTTGTTTGTTTTGCTTTGTTTTTACAGTTTGTTTACTTTTCGTGAATTGGACGTGAATACTATTTCTTTCGCAACGTTTTTTATTTTAATTGTGTCTAGGCACGTACGTCGGTATACACGTTGTCATTGTCCGAACTTTGGCCGTCCAGTGAGAGACGATGCCGACAATACTAACAATGGGTATAACAATGGTTTCGTACTTACCTCACACACCATCCCCGTTACACCTCCAGGCTTCAAACCATGAAAAGTACCAAGTTCGTATTGTACTGCACCCATTCGTCCAATTTCATAGCTGGAAGCCTTCCCGTTATCACGGTATCGATGAATAATCACCGTATAGGATTTAACATGAGGATGAGCGGACTTCTAGCTAGCTAGTCAGCAATAACTAGTAGTAACACATTTGCAACGTTATTGAGGGCCAGATTTTGCATTGAATGCAGCTTAGCTGGCATTCCTACACGAGTTAATTTTTGTTAGGTGGGTCATTGCTCTTGATTTCAACACAATTTAATCTTTTGTACCGCATCATTATTTTTCCCCAGGACCTGAAAACTGCCCAACAATGCTTCAAGATATAAGAAACTGACGCTATGGCGTCGCGCTACAATGGTTTACAACCTCGACAAATTAATTGATGTGATGTTTCTTGCGTAACTTGGCGCGACACACTAGTGTGTGTGTAGATAGTGGAACTGTAAATGTGTGTTAGGTCTATCCACACAAAACCAAAACTGGTAGAGAAACCCGCCAAGTTTCCAAAAACGATCGGCCTTTGAAGGTAGTGATATCATTCAACCAAGGAAAGGCCGCCAAAGTGAATTCTATTAGCCATGTTAATCGTACCAACTAATAGTTCGAAAGTTAAATGAAAACTTGAAGATTGCTACTCGCTGTAGCAATCTTCAAGTTTTCATTCAACGTACAAAGTATTATTAGGTGCGATTAACTTGGCTAATAGGATTGACTTTGGCGGCCTTTCCTTGGTTGAATGATATCACTGCCTTCAAAGACCGATCGTTTTTCGAAACTTGGTGGGTTTTTCTACCGGTTTTGGTTTTGGGTGGATATCACAACTTTCATATGACTGTCAAGGTACATAAGGTTACACCGTGTTATCTTCATTTGTACCTTTTTCTAGAGGAATTTTATTTCTATAAATTTTCACATTTCTAATTTTCAAATTTACCATTGCCAAATTAGCCGTTAGATTAGCTAAATTGCCACGGCTTAGTTTATTGTATGACCACTCTTCACATGCTTAAGTTGCTTCAAAACCATTTTGGCACACACTGGCTAACAATCGCTGATTTCGTTCGCTTCGTTTGCTCAATCAGCGCATCCCCTTCAGTTGTTTTGTTTATCCCTGCACCTCCCCCTTAACTTTTCAAGATTTCGTTGACATTTAGTCATGCAGAAACCCTCGAAGGTCGCTGTTACTAAAACAGCAGAACGCGAAGCATTTTATTTTTGGGTTATTAACAAGAACCCCGTTAGCTCATGGATGCTCGTATTGTTGCGTAACCATCATCTAACGTGCATCCTTTTATTCTTACGCAATCCACGGCAACGTTAATGTTTCCTTATTTTGTCCTTTGTTACCGTTCAGTTTTTAGTTCGTCCAGGCTTTTACAATAAATCCAAAGACCAGTGTTGATTGTTCACGACATTGTTGCTTGAAATCTTTGGTTGCAACTTGGAAAAGAAACGAAATTTAAATTCGTTGGTGGCGAATTTCAAAACCCTCCCAACACATTTGTCGTGACCCCTACAACTCTCAAACCAACAAAAGGACCATGCTCAGATCGCCATGCCTCCGTGTGCGAAAATTCAGCTACTTAGGCCTTTTCAATTTTGCGCTAGCCATGAACAAAAAGTCTATGGGATTTAACATGGGAAAATTCCTATTAGCTAGCTAGCTAACTAGCTAGACGGTAACATAAAAACAACGTTATCGACGCATCTTTTTCTCTATATGACTGGTGGACACTCATCCTTTAAATTTTAGTTTTTCTTAATCTTTTACCCTTTCCCTTACATTTTCCACAATTTGAAACATTTCTGTCCCATTGGGATTTATCCTCAACATGCCATAATATGCTTTCAGTTGCTTATAGTTAACAGACTCTGTTAGTGAGCCGCCTTTTTATAATTAACATTCAATTTTATAACAATGGGATGTCTACAATGGGATGACCTACTGTTACTTGGCGGCGACACACTAGCGTGTGTCTAGATTATTCGTTTGGTGTAAATTTAAAGTAACATTATTTCCAGTTGTCAGTCTACATTATTGCATGACGTTAAAAAGGTACACGGATTACAAACAAAAGCGTCAAGTTTGCCCTAAAAAAGGGTTAATGATTGAAGTTTCACTTTACTTGTTAAAATGTACACGTAAAAAAAATATTCTGAAAGCACAACAGCACTTAAACAGATGAAATTTTCTGAAATGTTTATTTAAATAAAAAATCATAAATCTTTATCTGTGTACATTTTAACACGTAACTTATGATTTTTTTAATTAAATAAATAATCATATGTACAATTCAGAAAATTACATCTATTTAAGTGCTGTTCTGCTTTAAGAATATTTTTAATTCGCAAAGCACAACAGCACTTATACAAATGCAATTTTCTCAATTATGCATTTGATTTTTAAAATTAAAAATATTCACTTTTTATCCGCGTACATTTTAACGACTAAAATGAAACTTCAACCATATAATCCTTTTTTACAGCACACTTGACGCGTTTATTTGTATTTACATTTTTATTTAAAAACCGAATGCCACCGATATTTGTAAGTTTTTTCTTTTGCTGAAAAGTAATCGAGTAATGAACTTTCGTTCTCTGGCCATTGCAGTTGCTCATTTCTGTGTATCAGAATGCACCGAAATTTTCTGCCGAAATTTTCTGTAGAAATTGTAAGACAAAAACGAAAAATGAAAGAGTTCTAAACTTATAAAAACAATTTTTCTCCCCTTTATCGGAGTTTTGTGCCAAATGAAGTAAACTAATGCTAGTGAAGATAAACCACCTGAATTTTGAACATTATACTAGCTATGTTTGAAGGATAAGTAAGCTTAGTTAGAGGGAGGAAAGAATCAGGAATTCGGTCCTGGAAACCGGATCATGACATGGAGCCGAGATATTGACCAGAATACGTCCCATAGCAGCTGAAGGAGGTTGGTAGTCACTCATACTACCTGGCCAGAACGTAGTTGCAAGGAATTTGCCTCTTTCAACTAGACTGAACTCTGTTACCTCTCAGCCACGATGACCACAATTGAAGGAACACCTGGAAAATTATATTCACCCTCAGTTTTTCACGTCACGGTCCGAACAAGCCATAAATAAGATATCGCTCTTCGCATTTAAAAATAACAGTTTGGAAGTTTTATGTGTTCTTCATTATATCTCAATTCCTTGTGGAGAATTTCACCAGTTTTGTGATGCATTGTTTGCGTTTGACGAAAATGCTCTTAAAATAATTTTATAAACAATATGACTGGAACTGTTCAAGCGAACAAAATATTATTTCTGAAAATATTACCGCACTCTCTTTTCACTTCATTCACGAAAAGACCAGTTTTTAGAATATCTCTTAAGATTGGTAATAAATTCTTAACTGATAATTTTCAGTTAAGACAAACTATCTTAAACCATTGAGCCAATAAGCATCAATTCCCCCCCCCCCGATTATTAGCCACGAACGGAATAACTGACAGTAGCTATACAGCTGATCAACATACAGAGAATGGCTGCGACCTGTTCTATTTACGACTGAAAACGTTCTAGCAGTTTGATTGTTCCAGCAGATAAGTGATTGGAACGAAGTAAACTACGATGTTCCACAAGGGTCTGTTCTCGGACCAATCCTATTCTTAAACTATATTGATGGTAACACGGAATTTTTTAAAATTGTTACCTAACATTGGATGCTGACAATATTTCCTTATGTCTATAAAGTACAAAGAATGTAGTATAATGATTCAGAACTGCTAAACCGATTTTGATACGATAAATAATTATCTTCTTTTGAATGAATTTTACGTAAGTGCCGAAAATGATTTCATGTATATCACAACTTCCCACAGATTCAAAATACATGCTTCATAACCTTACACCGTTCTGATTGTGACAACTAGTCTGAATGCATTTACCCAGAATTAAACTATGTTTCGAGTGATAAATATCTTGGTTGGAATTCGACGAGAACTGGAAATTCTTTAACGAAATGAACCAACAATCCGTAAAATTTGGAGAATAATACGTATACACTGTACGTGGTCCGAGAGCTCTTTGACAGTCGAATAAAATAATTACTCTACGAAGCAAGGATCCTGTCAAACGTTACTTGTCCAACTTTTGGCTGTACATCCACTGGCTATGTCGACAAACTACAAAAAAAAAATTAAATAAAGCTGTGATGCCCTTTTTGCAACAAGGAGGAAATCTACTGAAGAATTTTTTTTAACGAAATAAATTATTCACATTTCAAACACTATATAAATTTAATATTATCCATTCTAACTATTTTGATATAATCTATCAAGCATTTATATCGCACGGCCATCAAGAAAATAAGGCTTGCTTAAAAACGGCCTTATGGCGCAACTAATATGGTAGAAGATGGTAGTACGGTATGGTAGTACTAACAGTCCTCTATAAACGAAGCAAGCCGTCTGCATTAAAGACTGGTCTTGTGAGGAAACACAATACACTAGTGTGAGAAAGAAAGAAAAGACTACTGCCCCGACTGAGACTCGAACCCAGGACATCCCGTTTACAAGCCGTTTTACTAATGTGAAAATTTGCTAGTGGTAAAATAAAAGAGGAAAATGTAAAAAAAACACGAGTATTGTGTGAAAAATAAGGTAAAGCGTACTATCGAAGTGAAAACAATCAAATTATCCGTCATCATTTTGGGCCCGGAATTACTTAGGCATGTCTGTTGTTAGAACACGAAAAAAAAATTGAGTGGTTTACTGCCGGAATTGCTTTGAATTCGCTTTCGCTCTCTTAAGTAAAATTACAGAGAAATTACAATGGTTACTGGAAAAGAAAAAAATGTTTTAAAGAATTGTGAAACTGGTGTGTATATGAAAACGAAGAAAGAGGATACAAAAATGAAAAGTAGATATGTCAGAAAAATGAAAAATGTGTATGTGAAAAATGTGAAAAAAATGAAAAGTTGGAATGTGAAAAATGTGAAAAATCTGGTACTCCCGGCAGCACCCTGTGATTAATAAATGTGCTCGGTTCTGCTCGGCATCAGTGATCGGCTCAGTTCTGCTCGGCGTACCAGGCATTTTTTGAGTACTCGGCTCTGGATGGGCTCGGCAGGAAAAAATGTGCGCGGTCCAGTCCTAGTTTAAGACTGTAGTAGTAATTGTTTCTCATGCAGTTCGAATTCTTATTAGAATTGTATAAAATACTGCTGGAAATGTTTTCAGTTCTTGTTCATCTTCTTCGGAGTGCTTAAAAAGGACACTTTTTATAACAGTCACGGGTTCAATAATCCCTTTTAAAACTATAAAAACACGACCCAAAGTTGGAATAAATAAAACTTTTATTCGGTATTTTCAAGAAAGAACATGCCATGTTTTTGCTGCTCCACAAAATGAGTAAACCTCACAAGAAAAAAGAAACGGTAAAAACAAAGATGACAAACGAAAAAATAAAATGAAACAGAAATGATATTGCTCCCTTATTCATTAAAAACGTTTGCAAACTAAATTTTTTAATTTATGCAGATTTTTATGGGTATACTCCTAGCGAGTTTCTCGAATAACTCCCTTTTCCCCAACGATTTCTCGTGCAAGTTTGACGATGGCTGTGGAAGAACCGCCTTGAAAAGAAAAAGAATAAAACTAAATAGGTAGAAGGATTGAATGGCGGATCGATAAGCTTTCGCAAAGAAATGGAGATAGCAAAATTAATGCCCACGTGATTCCTGTTTGCAATGTTCTGCACTTGATGAAATTGCCGGGTGCACGATTAGTGATGCCATCCAGCTTGCCTCATCAGCCAAGATTTAGTTTGTCTCTCTTTTTCTTGTCGACTTCACCAGGAAAGACTGAGATTTGAGATTTTCTTCAATTCGATACGCCCCAATCGATTTTGAAACTGAACTACTGAAATGAAGGAACAAAGGCGAGGAATTTTTCCCAGCAACTTCCAGAGACAGGGAAAATGATGAAATTACAACGTTCAGACGTGTCAATGAATCCTATAATTTCCTATAATTCAGTTCATCCAAACCAGTTTCGAAACCGTATCTACTGAAATGAAGGAATAACGGCAAGAAACCTTTCCCAATATGGTAACTTTGGGAGTAATGGGAATTTGTTGCATTATTATAACGTTCAGACGTGTAAATGAAACCCAACTTCAAACTGGGCTCCACCAATACTTAAAAACAGATATATGTGGTAGTCTTTCTTAAGCCAGAATTATTTTTTTTTGCATGAATGAAAAAAACTGCTTACATGGGGACATGTCCTTCCTTCCAATATTAAGGCTCAAAGAATTCAAGAAAGCAATTTGAGTGCAGCTGGTCGGGGTTTAAAAAGGGAAACCTAAGATTTGAAGCAGGTCGTACATTTGAACGAAACGAAAGTGTCGTGAAATTATTATCATGTTGGGTTGTAACAAAGTTGTAAATGTGTAGAATGACTTTATGACCATAGTAATTTCCAAACATAAATTTGTCACTTGATTTTACAAACATTTTCAATTGTAGAACAATAAACTT
>JAHWFP010229495.1:6761-21052 GCA_023313725.1 Lithobius niger | reverse complement strand
AAAGGCATCTGTGAAGTCCTTAAGAAAAAACTTAGCATCAACAACATCCGACTTGTTTCAAACAGCCACAAAAATATTAAGCAGCTGACCATGCACCATGCAGATAATGACAATAACAAAGCAGACGACATGCTTTCCACACGCATTACTGTTTATAGAATCCCCTGTACGGAACCAACCTGTACTACTACATATGTAGGACAATCCCTTTAAAAACTTAAAGAACGCATCCATGGCATCCCACAAATCAAACTTCAAATTAAAAATCGAATCAAATTCATTAGTACAACACTGCCTAGCAACAGGCAAGTCACCTGACAAACACGCAACTGGCCACACACCCGCCTTGGACAAGGTTCAAATCTTGTTTCAAGAAAAACAAACTAGAGCACGCATTAATCTTGAAACGCTTGTCATCCACACACATAAACCACCTGTTCATAATCACTTACTGCCAGATAATAAATATCTAAAAGAATATTTTCCTGTAATTAAAACACTTAAGCTCGCCACTTTTTCCAGGCACACTGTGCAACCCCCATAGCGCCAAGAATGGATCACACCCAAAACACGTGACCCGATTTGCATACGCCTTGCCATTCGACTTGATTTCCCCAAGACGAAGGTTGGGTGGTGCATTTCGGCGCCATTTCTGTCTCTTCTGAGATGGGAAATTGGTGGTTTTTATCCTTTTAAATTGATGGTATTGTACCCTTTTATTTTATTTTTATTTTTATTGTGATGATGCTTTTACATAGGATGAATTAGTGGCATTTGCCATGCTTTAGTTTTATTAAGTATACCTGATGACGAAAATTGAAAATTTTCGAAACGTTGTTCGTGTTTTTAGCTTGTAGCAGTGCTTGGTTTTGCTACGTTGAACCAACACAATCACAAATGAATTGAGGTTATAAGCAATTCTTCAGACCCCTTTAAGATCACAATCAAATTGCATTCCAAACTTTTTCTTTTAAAAACTGTAAAAAAATAAAGAAAGATGAAAAGAAAACAAAAATGAAAAAAAAAAAGAAAAGCCAACTACGAGTACATAACTCAACTTGTTAAGTAATCCAAAAACGTTTCAGGCTTAAGGGCAAGGAAACAAAAGAAATCGCATACACAACCTTCGCCAATTCACACTAAGAGAAAAAGCGTTTCTTTGGGCGCGTGAATTCTAGATTAATTTTACCTTCAGCGCTGACACGTCTTTCCAATCTCGCGAGATTCTTGTTTTCCCGCGAATTGATTGTGCGAATTTCCGGTCCCTCTAGCAATTTTCGCCTCTGTAAAAAGGACTGAGAGCTGAGAAACAATTGCTTAGAACGGCCGGTGCTGTGCGAAATTAAAGCTCTTCAACGCAGTCACCACTCGTCTTTTCTTCTTTTTTTTTTTTTCCTTTTTTTTTTATTTTCGTTTCTTTTTTCGGTCTTTTTCTATTATTTTTCAGTCTTTATAACCCAAAGCTTGTCAGGGTTAGGTCGGTTCGTCGGACTGGTATTAAGCAGAAACAAAGAGACGGAGTGGGGGAGGGGGGGGGGGATGTTGAGGGGGGGAGGGAGAGGAAAAGAGGTCGTACGCCATTGGAAGTTGCAAAGTTTTAAAGAAAGAATTTTGAAGCGGGGATGCGGTGGAATAATTAAAATTAAAGGTTGACCTGAAGAGGTCTTTGAACTAGTAAAGCGGACAATCGTTTCAAAATTGGAATTAAACTGGTGGACAACCGTTTCAAAATTCTACCTGTACTACGTGATTTGGACCACATCCAACGATTGTCGAGGGAATGGTCTGGAGCTATACTAGAACTTCGTAGTCAGTTAGCGTTGGTGTTTGGCGTGAAACGCTAACTGACGATAACTAACGCTATACCACGCACAATGGCTGTTTGCTGTGACGTCACCATGAGTTAGCCAATGATGAACGAGAACAGCGGCTGTTTGGCCGTCTGAGTGGACTAGCCCAGTCACGTGACATGCATGTCACAGCAAACAGCCACGGTGCCTGGTATAATGACGTCTAACGCCAAAGACCGACGCTAATGACTCCGATGCTAACTGACACTGACTCCGAACTGACGGAATTTGACCGTATCCTTACTTTTAAGATATTAAAGGGATTGATTTTCGTTGATCTATCTAAAAGCAACTGTTCTACTTGAAGGCAGCCATTGAAAGGTTGGAATTTGAAATTTGAGGTTCACAGTTCACACCTCTACTGTCGAAAGCATTTTTCTCAGTTAGGGTTGTGCATACGTGGAATTCTCTTAACACGGAAACGGTGAATGCACGCTGTGAACTTGAGTTAGTCCACAGGTTGATAAATAAGCAGTTCTTTCACAGATTTCTGAAGAAGACGCATTTAATTGTTTTGGAAACTCTGCACTGCCATTTTGAACCCGGTGTAAGTGGCTAACAGTCTTCCGGTAACATTCCACACAAGGTGGTATTATAATGTATTAAAATTTGAAATAAATCGGACAAAATCGGTTCAAAATTTGAAATGAATCGGACAATCGGTTAAGTAGTTCAAAATCTGAAATAAATTAGACAATAGGTTCAAAATTTGAAGTAGAGTGGAGTATCGGTTCAAAATTTGAAATAAATATGACAATCAGCTCAAAATTTGAAATAAACCGGACAATTGATTTAAAATAAATCCGACAATCGGTTCAAGATTTGAAATAAATCGGAGGAAGTGGTACAAAAGTTGAAATAAATGCGACAATGGGTTCAAAATTCATCGTGGGAAACAAGCAGACACCAGCACAGGATGAGAAGTTCCTATGTTCTGCTTCGCACCGCGTGCACTAAAAGTTGTACTGAAATTCTCTGGGTCTTTTTAATTCCTTTTCAACCTCTTCCAGCGAGGCAGTGTCCTACCCTCGACGACCCCCACCCCCCCAATCGCCCCCATCTGCCCTCATGCCAACTATATCCCTGTAGTAACACGAAAATGTTCATATGACTCACCACAGAGAATTCAGAGGGCTTGAATTCGGCTCTTGTTCACTTAAGAATCCATACTAAAACGGCACAGAACAATATTGCAGCTGAACTTGGGGCTTTACCTACGCATCAATTGACAACATCAGTTGACTGAAGACCACGATTTGAAGATTGATCAATTTCTTTGCTTTCCAATGCAATTTTTCATCAGCTGGATTTTTCACAGCTAGACATAGCTTTGGATAAGACAAACTTTTCGTTTCCTACGCTGCACCCAATACTGAACGATTCTGCACTATAGGAATTACACCACCTCAACTGGATTCACCTCAAGTGGCTCAATGGAGCAGTGACATTTTCCGCCATATTGGCATCAGTATGGGTTTTGGAGGGCGTAACTACAAGGTGCACTATATAAAAATGGAGAGAAAAACAACGGAAGAGCGGATTTCTTAGGCTTAAAATAACGTTGTTTTCTCCAACAACAAAAATCGCGCGTTTTTGGGCTAAGAAATCACTCTTCACAGCATCAGCTTCAGAATGACGCTCTTCTGTTTCTCGCTGCAGTGCCCCTTGCAGCTAACCCATTAAGGCTCCAGCATAGAGTTATATACAATAATACTACGTCATGTCGCTGCTCTATTGGGGTTCACACCCCTTCGGAAAAAGAAACGTTACCAGAAATTAATTTTCATCATTAAAGTGTGCGCGGCCTATCTTGAGTTCGCTGCAGAGCGAACACAGATAATCGATTGTACGTTTTTGTTAACAGAGTGCCTTGTTGATATCCAAAATGATTACAAAAACAATGGCGGCCGTCGATTAAAGCCGCCCCCTCCAGGAAGACGTAGTCGCTCGTAAAATAACTGAAGGACTCAAGATACGCCGCGCAGACAATAGGCTATAGACACAGGTCTAAATCCTAATTTTTATTCTTTTATTCTTCCTTTTTCCAGAACTTTATGACTAAATTCCTTGACTTTCCATGACTTTATCAGAGCCCCAAATTTCCATGACTTTTTCCAGAATTTCCAGGTCGCTATAGTGTCCGCGGCCTATCTTGAGTTCGCCCCAGAACGAATACAGATAATCGATTGTATGTTTTCGATAGCAGAGCACCTTGTTGATATCCTAGATGGTTACAAAAACAATGGCGGCCGTCGATTAAAGCCGCTCCCTCCAGGAAAATGTAGCCGCTCGTAAAATACCTGCAGGACTCAAGATACGCTGCGCGCACAATAGACGCCCTGCATTTTTCAGTTGCTTCTTGGTGTAGCAGTATCCGAACATCAAAAGTGCACGTTGCGGCCACCAGAGGCTAGCGATACGTATGCCCCAACTTTAACACGCGATGATAACGTCGTGTCATTCTCTGCCTTGACTGACTTGACTGCACCAGACATTATCTATTCTTTGTTTACGTTCTTGCTGTTTTCCTTTCAGAGGTTTCGAAAAACCATTCCGTCGCAATCTACGAAACCACGGAGCTCCTGCCCAAAGAAAGCAGCGGGCTGACCAACTTACAAATCTTTGCAATAAAACATCTCCCTTTAAGGGGGGAGGGTGGGGGGGGGGGAGGACATCAAACGTCCGTTACTCTCCTCTTAAACAACATTATTTTTTTTATGTTTCCGTCATCTTAAATTTTCCGTTTTAGCTACCCGATTTCGTGCTGCGTGCACCCTTCCCTCGCCTTTTCCGTCCACCCATCGGTCCGAGTCGAGTATCAACAGCAACCCACGCTGACCAAATTTGATTTAGAACCACTGTAAACTATTTTTTGAGGGAAACCAACGTCTATTTTCTCTTTTCTGCGTGCGCAGGCAACCGATGTAAAAGTCATTGAGCCGTGAATAAAGATAGCGTTCCGTACAGTTTGACGCTGGAGAAACGAAAGGAAGGAAGGGGGGGAGGGGAGGAGGAGGCAGTTTGGAGGTTCAAAATTCCAGTCGTGACTCGTCGAAAATGTCACGGCTTCCGGTCGGAAATCCGGTTTATCGGTCTTGTTGTTAATATCGACTCGTGACTGGCCACGACATCCTTTCGATAGATCAAGGGGTCTCTTGAAGAATGACAGCAGAGAGAAGAGGAGAAACGGAAGGAGCGCGAAGAAGCCATTGTCCCTTTACGTCCCTGGTGGAAGGCCGCCCGTCCCATTTTGGGGATTGGAAGTTGGCTCCTGACGAAGTCAGTCTAACGCTCTTGAAATTTCGAATATTGAAAATATTGAAAACTCAATATTTACAAGAGATGTGAGCTATAGCTAATCAGAAAAAAAAAACAACAACAGGGGGGTACCGCACGGTCAGATTGGGAGAGGTTGGGCCTCTCTGGGAATGTCAGTATGCAGGAGCCTTAGGGTACCCCAGAACACCTCGGGAGGGGGTGCGGGGAAGCTAGCTTATTTTTTTTTTAATTTTAATTTTTTCTAATTAAGAATTTGCGTGAATTTGAAACGTTGTCCTGCAAGTTAAAAATGCAATTTGTTTTACGAAATAATTCAAATAAAAGAAATAAAATAAGGGTTTCCTGTGTGTGTGTGTGTGGGGGGGGGGGGGGGGGGGGCTCCGGAAGTCCTGTGAGCCAGCATATTCTATAGAAATCAGCGTAAATTAAAAACTTTTCTGCAACTAGGAGATGCACTTTACATAAGATTTTATTTAAAATTAAAAAAAAAATATTTCTTTGAAATAATGGCTTCCGGGGGCAGTCCAGGGCAGAGTCATGCATTATATTGAAATCGGCAACCATCTGAAACGTTTTCCTGCAACTTAAAGATGCCGTTTTCATACAAATTCATTTCAAATTTTTCAAACCTTGTGATATTCTTTAGTCTTTATCTCAAATTTTTTTTTTACTTGATACAATGGCCTCGTGTAGTGTGGGCCTCCCCGGGTATCCCAGGGTGCCCGGGCGGCCCAATCCGACATGGGGGGGATTGGGGGTAGTAACTCTTGCAGTACTTACAATCACAACGTAACGTAACAGAAGGGTTACTAGCGGAAATAGCGCTCACCGCCTAACCAAGAACCGCAGAAACCCAGACTACGTGGCGCTGGTGATCGTATAGCTTAAGTCGGCCCACAGTGGACTTCAAAGATGCCGGCAAATGAACATTGCGCTGTCGCAAACTGTCAAAACAATTCTCGGTGTTTTTACAAACCGCATATGGCACGTGTAATACCCCATTTACACCGCGACGATATGAACGACCGCTAAGTTACAACCGACAGTCGCTATGACAACCAACCCCTCAGGCAGTCATACGCAGTCGTTTGCTGCCGATCGTAGCAAACGCAACTTTTCATTTTTAGCGTAGCTGCCTGACGTCACCCACCGACAGACCAATGGCTGACAAGCCGCTGCGAACACGATCCTCGATATGCAAGATGGCGGCGGAGAACACTTCGAAGCTTCGATTAATGCTCGTTGCTTACCCGAACATTTCTGCAACGAGATAATTGCAGAGAACAGCGAAAAAAATTGTGCTCTATTCAATGGCGGTATAATTTCTTAAATAAAACGAAGAATCACTGTATGATGGTTCGTTTAGGCACAACGTCGCCACGTAGCCCAGTTTTGAAAAGTAAGCGTTCCTACTCTACTCATTCTGCAGTGTTGATTTGTCCGTTGTTGGTTGTTCGTTGGTCGGTCGTGCTGGTGTGACAGGGGCTAATTTTTAGTGCTGTTGTTCGACGCCATTCCTTGCTTTTGTCATTCGTCCGTCGTGACGGTCTGAACCAGCTATAAGCTAACACAATTTACCTTCACGAAATTCGCTTTCCCTCTCTCTCCTTTTGGTTGTTTTTAAGCTGCGTGATCGCAACGTACAGCGGTGCATTGGGACACACAACAGTTTTTTTCTGCATGCAACACACAATTTTTATGGAACCAGAACAAGATGGCCACAGGCACGGGCGCATTTACCATATATAGTCTTAGGTTGTAGTGTCTTATACGGTGTTGGTACTTGGAACTCCGAAGTTCCGCTTTCATGAGTATTTTGTGTTTGTAAAAAAAAAAAAGTGTGTCCCAAGGAGTTTCTTCCCGTTTGCCCTCCAAACTCGTGCCCCTCGTTCGTATAACACTGGTCAAGTGTTACTCAGGGCCGTAGCTAGCCCGCTTGGCGCCCAAGTCGAGCCAACGGAGCGGCGCCCACCCCAATCCCCCTTCCACCGACTACCTATATCAAGAAAAAATTCACGGATATTAAACTGAGGCTTATATAACTAAACAGTAACTACTACTAGTAAATGAGAGAGACCTACTAAGTATTTAAAGCAGTTGAAGATAATGAACATTAACAAATAAAAAAAAAAGGTTTGGAATTTCGTATTAATTTGTGCTTGTCAACTGATCAAAAAAACCTCAAATAAGGTGATAAAGAGATGAGAGTAGTATATTTCGATAGAACAACCTGAAAATAAACATTTCAGTATAACTAATTCAACCGGAATAAAAAAAACCGTTTATTCCGCATCTCTTTAAGAAGGAAGAAGCAAGTACAATGAAGTGCCTCCCTATATAAACCTTTTTTTTTAATTTCAGTTTTCGTGTTTTCTGATCATTCAAGGAAAAACAAATAATCGACTAACAAAACATCCGGAAATTGGGCAGCGAGCACTACACCAAGTCCAAGCAAGCACGTTTCTCGTAACAGCGTTGTGAACTTTGATGCAACACGATCCGTTAAAAAATACTATATTTGTCCTTTACCATCCACTTCCACGGTTACACGGTTAGCAAGAATTCGGCGTGACGCCCCCAGCAAGGCGGCGCCCTAGGCGAGCGCCTTCCTCGCCTTACCCTTCCTACGGCCCTGCAGTGTCACTTTCCATAGGAATATGCTCCACTCGTAACGAACTGAGTAGTTTACTCTATGCTGAGAATAACCGTGCCTTTCCTGTCTTCATAGTGCTAAAGCAATTTGCTAATTGGCTATTTCTTTTCCCAACGATTCAGCTTCAATTTGAAGTGCAGCATCTTCGAGTAAATACATCACTTCGCAGCATGTCCATGCACGCGTATCTTTTTCACGTTCCCATGTAGCTGCGAAGTAGGTGCTAGATAGGGCTGCAGAAACAAATTGGCCATTACCTACCTATATCCATAAAAAAAATGTATTCATCTATCCTACAAAACCGGCCATGTTTTTATAGTTACCCCTGGGTGCAACTGAAACCACGATCTTCAGGCGAATAAAGTAATTAATCCACGGTCATAACATTGTATTTATTGGAGCGGAGTTCCGATTATGCAACCAATTGTATCCGCAGTCACATCCTGTGTCATTTTTAGGCAAGTATTCTACAACTTTGATTCGGCAACCAATAATTAGCATACGGTAAATCCTTTGCATTTTTAGAGTATTCAAGTTCAAAAACTCCGGCCGCAAGTCAACTATCGGTAAACAAATCCTAACTTATAACTATATAGCCATATCGATCGGGCGTCGATCCATGCTTCATTTTACGTTATTTAATGTCCGGAGTATCACAAAATCGGTGAAGCCTACTGATTATTTCGACGCCAGAGAATTGCAATTGTTGCTTCGAGTTCTTTTATCAAATTCTTTAATTTCTAACTTTAACTATGACAGCCGCTTTTATATCGCCGGCTAATAAAGCGTTGTTGTGATTTCCCGTTTCCATGAAAATACTGCGATTTCCCGTTTAGCAGACTCCCAAGCTTTCATTAGATTTATACCACGCGCCATGGCTGTTTGCTGTGACGTGCATAACACGTGACTGGGCTAGTCCAATCAGACGGCCAAACAGCCGTTGTTCTCGTTCGTCATTGGCTAACTCATGGTGATGTCACAGCAAACAGCCATTGCTCATGGTTTAGTTTGGGCCAGGGTTAAGAGGCCTAGGTCCCGTTTGCATGAAAATGTTGTGACTGGAAAAACATATGATGTCATCAGTACTGCGCCTCTTTGTTGAAAACACAATTCGAATCATTACTTATACCACAGACAATTCCGTTTGACATACATACAAACAAACAACGAACAATACCATTGCGGACACAACACACACACACACACAAACAAATATTATGATCTCAGTTAGACAGATTAATTTGTCAATTCGTCACAAGGGCTTATATGACATAAGGTTGCGATGCACAAACGTATATGTAGATGTTATATAAAAATAAATTCATGTGTTAATGGCAAAAACAACAAAATATTGATCAACAAGTATAAATATTTCAGAAAATCACAACATACCCTAGAAAGAGTACTAAACTATCTATAATTAACAATTAATAATAGTTACTGCGGAATTTTCTACATACAATAATTTAATCATCCACAAGGTAATTAAGTTACACATGTGAGGCTATATTTGATATGTGAGTGTCAAATCTGTTTTTAAACTATTTATGGAGGAGGGCCGAGACGACGACTCGGGCAGTCCATTCCAGATTGACTGGGTCGAGAAAAGAAAGTCTGACTGGCCCACATGTGCTCATGGTTTATAAATTTAAGTTGCACTGTATACGTTTACAAGGGATTGACGATGACAAAATCGATATACTGATTATATTGAATCAAACTAATTGCAATTATTGCTTACAATTCGTCCATCACATTCCTCGGCATGCCTGCATTTCATCATCTATATCATTCGTACTTTGAACTGCAATCTCAAAGTTTATAACACGTGTCAACAATGGCCGGCCCGAAAAGAAAGTGAATTTGGATTTCCTACTGGTTTTGAGATCCATATATGATGATATGACGTGTTTCTGTTGCTTCGTACTGATGCAAAACATGACGTCATATTTTTATCAGGCAAAGTTTACTATGGAAACTCAAAGTTGGTGTAGGCATAATAAACTTTGCATGAACACACTATGACGTCATGCGCCAACGTCATGAGGGTAAAAAACTTCGACGTTATTTGTGCAGGTTTTTCACGTATATTTGAGGGTCGTAAAATCAAGTTACAGCGACAAAAACAGGCCTAACGGAAGCCCAATTTAATTATTTACTATTAAGACTTCGTTTGCGCACGAGAATTTCAGAAAATTGGACAGGCAGCGGCGGCGGAGGAGCTAACAATGTCAAAATGTTACAATGCTGCAACATGTAACAATGGGGTAACAATAGGCGAGGCGCACAATATCGGATGAAAGGTCACGATTTGATTTGATTTGATTTATTACGGAGCTCTAGCCAACATTGACTACCAGCCCCAGTACAACTACACACACTCTAACTAAAACAGCTCATTGTATAGCTCATTCGAACAAGATGCAACTACGGTTGGGTGCCGGGAAAGTTAGTAACACTGTCGTTGTTTGAGTTAGCTAGCTCGTTGTGGAGAACCAAAATTAAATGGTCTTGATTTGTCCTTAAATCGTTAAGTTTTAAACCGTATGGTGCAATGTGGCCTCAAAATTGGGCGTCCGACATGACTGAGTGATTTATTTACTTCGGGAAGCCAGTTGAATTGTTTCCGCGATTGTTTGCCATGATACTGCAACAATCCAGAATCATCTACTGGTCGAGATGACACATGCTAAATCTAGACACATGCTAGTGAGTTGCTATCAAATAAGCATGAGACAAACTTTGAGCGGAAGCTGAACATAAATATGCATTTCTAATGTTCCGTTTTTTTCGAAAATAAAAATCGGTGGACAGTGGACACATGATACACCAGACCGTAGCAATTACAATAAAAAGGAAGTGAAAAAACCCAACAAATTAACTGAACAAAAATCGGCTTCGCCGTTTAGAAAAAAAACATTAGAGCTCGTTCCCCATACTCACAGCCCTGAAGGTACACGAATAAAAATGGTTTAGAGTTCACTCGAACGCAACGAACTATAATTTAAACTCCAATCCCTAAAATCTAAGCCCACAACACACAAAACAGACGCCATAAACAGCAAAACGCTACAAAATTGAAAGATAAAACGGCATACACAAAATGAACAAGTAATTACTCAAACGAACTAGAAATAACCGCCTCAAACCACCTTCAAACACAAACACAGGCAAAACACTTCCGTAACTAGGAGTCTGCTTGTTTCACAAATTATAAATGCACTCAAAATACACATATACCCACTCACACGAAACAGACTTTCTTTCTGACATAACCATTAATCAAAAACAGTCCTTGTTCCCCGGTAGTGGTGTTCAAATTATAGTTCGTTGAGTTCGAATGAACACTAATACGTGTACCTTCATGGCTGTGAGTATGGGGAACGAGCTCTAATGTTTTTTTTTCTAATCGGCGAAGCCGATTTTTTGTTCAGTTAATCTTTTATTTGGTACTACTCCCATCGTGTATAGGTGCCTTGTTTCAAGAGGAGTAAAAGTACACGCACACTCGCACATCATAAGTTTTTTTTATGAATTTAGACTAGCTGAGTCACTCGCTAATTCTCGTTCATTCGGCGTTGTCTCTCTTCGCTCAACGACATTTTTTTGCGCAATTTAGTATTTGGCATTTAAATTTTGTCGTGTGTTTGCGTAATGTAATTTAATTTTATTGCTAAACAGGTATTCTGCGGCATTGAATTTTAAATATCCATAAATCAACTCCAACAACCTTTCCACCCGTCACTGCACGTGCTTCATTCTTGACAGTTGCACGTAATCCATTGCTGCCGCACGTTCTGACAATTTCGAGGCTTCCACGAAAAAAAAAATCTGTCAACAGTCGTCGACGTCATGTATTGTTGTGTGATTGATGCTGATTGTTGCAAACCGTCATTTGTTTTGTTGTTGATTTGGGGCATTTAGGACCTAAATTTGAATATAAGAATACGCCTAAGAGAAATTCGGAGAAATTTCCTTTCTTCCAAACCCTTTCTCCAATTTTTGAGGCCACTATTTCAAGAGGAATAGAAGGGCACACACATAAAGAAACGAGAGGAAGGCCGGTCACATTTCCCGGGACATTTTTCCGGCACTCTTCCCGACGACTTGTCAGATTGATCGACCACTCATGCCTGGCTCCTGTTTAGCTGCTGGTAGAATGGGAGAGCGCATTTACAATGCGGGCGCGAGGAGGGGAGAAGTGATTGTTCGGCCCGACGACTTGTCAGATTGAACCTTTATTGAGTTGATCGACCACTCATGCCTACCTCCTGTTTCCATGCAGGTAGAGTGGGAGAGTGCATTTTCAATGCGGGCGCGAGGAGGGGAGAAGTGGTTTTCCTTTTATTCTTCCTTTTAGCCGTACTCCGAGATTATTATATAGGTGAATAAACACGCTGAACGATTTTAATGATGTTTGATATATCAAAAAAAAAAATTACTCGGTCGAAAAAAAATTATGTGACGTCACAAATTTTATGCCACCTCCCCCTTGTTCGAAACTGTCACTGTCACATTCCACGTATTCACCCCCCCCCCTCTAGAGTGACGTCATTTATGTACTCCACCACACACCATTTGCGCCATATTTTCGAAGTCTGCTTCCATCATTCAAACCGTTTCCTCGTTTTGGTGGCCTTGTATTATTGGTGTAGAACTTTCATAAAAAAAATATATGAATTGCTTTTAATGTATGAGGGTTGGGGGTTGGGGTGCAGAAGTAGCAGGCTATCCACTGTCGAGAGACAAATTTGGTTCGGCAATGAGATAAGGACAAACTTCGGAAACAAGTGCGCGTTTCCACGATTGATACGAATTTATCCATTTTTTTACCGGCCAATTCGTTTTTTTCCCCTTCTTATCACTGAGCGTTTTGTTGACCGTATTTGTGACGCGAGCTCGTGATAAGAGAACATTTTTATAGCTAAACCGTTTCACATAGTTCGCGGTAAACAAAAACAGAAATAGAAAAGCAGCAATGGAAAATCTAATTACGGTAGATATTAATTCGCTTCAACCTAATCCCTCCCTCGTCTTTGTTTGTTTAAGTGATAATCTTAAATTCGATTATTCCGGGCAGCAAGAGGGCCGGTTTATGCACAGACAAATTTCTCGCGCACTAGTTTTTACTTGGTTAATACTAAAACTGCTGGCTGCTTCTCGCCATTACCGGAGAACGCGGCTTTCGAGTTGTACGTAGTAACCATGGCAACGACGTGGACGCAGATCTTCTCCTCGTGCCCCACGACATGACGTACGATGCATGCGGCATGACAGTGTTGATTTATGACAACAGGACAGCAGCTTGAGCGGCCATTTTTCTAATATTTTAATTTCACATCACTCCTTTGAGAGGCCGAACCATTCTCAACTTGGTGGCCCTTTTACCAGTTTGACATTTTATTTGTTTTTCTTGATTTGGACGTAGACACAATTTCTTTGTGACGTTGTTTTGATTTGTGACGACACACTAGCTATTAACACATTTGCAACGTTGGTGGATTTTGCATTGAAAGCCTCTTAGCTGACATTCCTATACGCGAGTTAATTTTTGTCAGGTGGGTCAGTGCTTTCGATTTTTCCACAATTTAAGCTTTTGTACCGCATTATTATTTTCCCCCCCAAGTACATGAAAATGTGCCCAACTACGCTTCAGGATATGAGACACTTACGATATAGCGTCGCGCTACAATGGTTTACGTCCTCGACAATTGAATCGATGTGATGTTTGTTGCCTATCTTGGAGCGACACACTAGCGTGTATCTAGATAGGAACGGAGGTATTGATTGTTTTCGTTTTGCTGGTTGGTGTTATTTACGGGGCTAAACACCCCCATGGGTTATCCGCTCCTAAAAATAAAACTGAGATACACTACTAGAGTAGTAGTCTTTTTGCTGCAGTGACGACTACAATACCACCCTCGTCGCCATTTACAATGTACGGTCCTAACTACCTAACGAGCAGCTAGCTACCGTAGCGGGGTTATGCACCCCATTCCACATACGTGAGTTCAGTAACAGGTCCAGGTTGAAGTAACAGAGAATGAGCGTGTGCTTCCTGCAAGCACACACCTTTACTGGATCAACAGGAGATAACAAGATACTATATACAATAGAGAGCCGCGAGGGGCATACAAAACAAATAGACGTGAGGGACTGGCCTCCATTACGGAGGCAAAACCTCGAACACTCCAACGACTTCAATAATGTATATCCGCGTATGATATGTAAACCTTTGTATACGTTGTCGAGACTTGGCTAACTTCCGGTTTTTTTCTCCTATTCGCCATATTCGTTCCCATCCCACCAATCTCCTTAACGACATGTCCAGACTTCCAAAGGACAATTTCGGCGATTTGCAATTCAAATTTCTTCTTCCCTCAAATCCTGATTGCCTGCCCAGGGTCAATTCAACCCAGATTTTAAACCTAAGACGTAATGTAGTCGTCCATCGTTAGAAGTTCAATCCATCAACCCCCCAATCCAATTTTGACTGGTCCCCCCCCCCT
>JAHWFP010229493.1:0-17982 GCA_023313725.1 Lithobius niger | reverse complement strand
GGGGGGGGGGGCGGGTTTGACAGTATTTACTGATGTCGCACAATTTTCTAGTTTATTCGATGATATTATGCCAAACACTAGCCACGTGGTGATCTTGATTTAGGCTTCAAGGTCACTGACTTTGTGTTTGTTTGATTACTGCTTTGTCATTGCTACTATAAACTTATTTTACGAAAGTCTTCTACCGTTTGTGGTGCATTTATTTGACTCCCGTTGTTTTGAACATCTGGTATAACGACACTTAAATAATGGTTTTAATATCTACCAGTGTACCAGTAGATAACATTGCTACATCTCTTTTACTTTGCTAAAGCAATTGAAGAAGTGCCACTACCACCCTAAAAGTTCCAGGTCGCCCGATAGTTTCTGAATGACTGAACATGGAAATAAACCATGGAAATAATGTGTTGGGCCAGAAGATCTGTCGTTTGGTGTGAGAGAGATGTGCCTCCCATCTTGCAGGGCCGAGCGTGGGGGTTGGGGGTGGGTAAGAAAAGTACGCGCAATCATCAATTTTCTGTGTAAAAGGGCGGGGAAAGTCAAGCAATTCATCAGCGGAAAAAAAAAGAATAAAAAATGGATTGGTAATTCTGGCTCAAGAGGATTAGTTACGTTTGAGTGATTCTAGAAAGGTGGTGACAGTCTTTCTTGGCAGAGTGATCACTACTTTGCTAGGAGGATACTTTTTTTTAAACTTATCGGGTCTTGCTGCCATTTTTGGACTTGCGTTTGCAGTTCTCTGAAAGGTGCTAAAAAATATTCTTCCTCCCTCTACTCCACTCTCCCCAACCCCAACTCCTGAAATCTTAAAAGAAACACGTCAGACCTATATATTGGAGGTTTGTATTTCGGTATTTCACACTTATGCCAAAGCTGGGTAAGGAGAGGACATTTCTTGCTAAACTCGAGTGTTTTACCTTGTACTCGTGTGTTGGAAAGACCTTTGAGGAAACTGTAGAATGGTCGTTCCTATGAAGTACCCGATCTCATTAGTCAGTGACCCCATGCTGTTTCCTCTTTCCCTGTGAGAAACGTAAGCAACGTTTTTTATATTTTTGTGCTAAGCAGCGTTGGTTCTCCTAACTGAAGGCTGTTTTTCTGCCTCTGTTGAAGTACTGTAGTTAAATAGACATTCAGTGAGTCTTGTGTAAAGCGAAATATACTGTATACTATACCATACTTCCGTGGCGTATGTAAATTCAATCATATCTAAAACCAAAACTGGTAAAAGGGACCGCCAAGTTCCGAATGGTTCGGCCCTTCAAACGAGTGATATCAACACACCAAAACATACGCCAAGTTAATCGCACAAACTAATAGTTCGAAGATTAAATGAAAACTGGAACATTGCTACTTTCGGTATTGGTGTTTTTTGGTGTTTAGCATTGGTGTTTTTTTTTTGGGGGGGGGGATGGGGTGCTCCGCTCCGCTTCGCTTCGCTACGCTACGCTTATTTTGTGACAAGCCCCTGTGAGTGAAACAATGTGTCTCGTGAAATTGGCACTTTTTTTTTATATGTTTATATCTGTGCTCAATTTAGTTCAAATCGGTTGAATGAATTTGACCATTTTGCTGTCTTAAATAAATCTTTTCTGATCTTAAAAATATCGTACGAATTTTTGAAACGCCTGTCGTGAATCACCCAGCCGAAAAAAAGAAGACAACGAAAATAAATCGATATTTTTTTCCGCGAGTGCGGGATGACGACTGTAATGTAAGATGGCCGTCAGCGTCATCGTCGCACGAAGCGCCCGATGGATTCGCAACGCTTTACACCGCTTGCTGCCAATCTAAATACTCCGATTGTAAACAGTTGGAATTTTGTGTTGAAAAAATTTACTACGCGGAACAAGTGCTAAAAATTGCGACCTTCAAGATGTCGGATCCGAGCAGAACGCCGGGTGGTGATGTGAAGCGCCCGGAAGATGTAGTCAAAATGCCCATGAACGACAACCTCAAATTTGCCGTGCTCATAGGCCTCGTAGAAGTTGGACAGGTGTCTAATAAGGAGGTGGTCAACACAGTATTGCACCTGGTAAGTTACAAATTCGTAACAGCGATAAAGAAATGTGAACCTAATTGAGAGTTTTCGTAACCAAACGACCGGCGTGCTTGGGTTGGTTGGGTGAGACGTATTTTTGCACGCACACCTGCGTAATGATTTCGTGCAGGTAGATAAGAGCTGTACCGTTTCCTCTCCTCGCGATAGCTTAGGCTACCTGAGGAAGGGTGGGTTTGTTTATTATTTGTTATTTCGTAAATCTGGGCGTGTTTTCTTTTTTTCCCCCCGTCAATTGGGAAGATTTTAATTTAAGCAAAGAAATAATTTTACGAGTGCGATTTTTACGAGATATCGTCAACGAAACGAGGTGTGTTTACATTTGTTTTGGTTTGAATGGAAATAGAGGAGAGCCGTGTAAACATCGATAAACCCGTGGAAATTGTGTGATAAAACCAAAGTAGAGAAGAAAATTTATTTTGTGATAATGGTAGATGTTGCAGAAGCTTGGGATTTTTTTCTTTTTATCGGATAGCCTAGGCTAGGTGTTAAAAAGATCACTAGCCAAATCGCCAAAATCATATTATTTTTACAGTTAGGCTAAAAATTGCTTTACAAATAAAACTAGCAAGAAGTGAATGATCCTTTATTTCGAGTTTAGTGATTTTAAGCGGTCCATTTCTTGTATAGGCTAGTGACCGTACAGTACTGTACTGTGTAGGTTAGGTTTTTCTTCCAGAGAAACCACCTGGGAACACACACAAGCAGTTTCCCCGTTACAATTAAAAAATAAATAAAAATAGATTTCGAATTAAGTAAAATAGGCCCTAAAACCGTTGTTCCAGTTATGTATTGTTTTATAAAAATGTATTTAGGCCCATTTATTTTATCCAATACCGGTACAGTATTTCCTGTATATCAGTCATGAATAGCCTGTGTTGGAACACTGTTTTGGGTAGAATATTTTTTAGTTGTAAAATTTGGATTTGACTAGCCTGCAATGTTCATGAGAAAATTAACTAAAACTGCTAATAGCAAAAGTAAAATAGTTATCTTAGCCTATCAAAATCCTGTAGGCTACCCTATTAAGCAAAATATGCAGCTTCCCACTGGACGAACAGTGGATAAAGCTTTTTTGCAAACCTACGTTTGTTGCCTTTTGAACTTTATTAGACTGCCCGAGCAGGAATTGAACCTGGGACCAACGGCCGAAGCTCTACCGCTAAGCCATATCGACACGGTTAGCGGTAGAGTTTTGGACTTTGGTTTAAAACAGAATCGCGCGCGGGGCTCTCTAACGGAGTTGGGGGGGGGGGGGGGGGCTACTTTTAGTAAAATGGACATTTTTCTGGGGTCCAGTTAATTTATTACTTTTTTGCTCTGTTTTTTTCCTTTTCTGCTCCTTTCTTAGCCTTTTGGCCATTTTTCGGCCGTCAGGCCCTTTCTCAGACAGCGCTGTCAGCAAATGTCGGCATAAAGAGACCAATTTTCTTTTACAAAAAGGGCATTTTGCAAAGAGGGCAGGTGCAAGAATGTTTTTCCTGAACCTTCCCCCCTTCCTGTGTATGCCATTGGTTTCAAAGGTCAAGGGTTCAATTCCTGCTCAGGCAATCTTGACAAGAAGACGTAACGGAAATAAGGGGTCCACTACCGCAGAAGCTCCAAGCAAGATGGCCGACCTATCTAAATTCCGGCGCGTGAAGTTTTCCGGCTAAGTTTTTGGTTGCGTTTTGTGATGTTATGTAGTTAGCCGCAGCGAGCGCGACAGCGCGAGCGAGGCTCGTAATTTGGAAAAAAACTGACATCATTTTCGTGAACGGCGACCTTGATTTACCTTTTACACTAATGGCGATAGATAGTACAACCTTCCACATACACAGATCAATGGTGGACGAGCTTGGAGCCGCTGTGGAAGTGGTTCCGAAATAAGTTCACGTCTGAAGTGTGTGAATTGTGGCGTTTCTGCTGTGGCCGTCATCTTAGGAATATTGTTACAAAGATGTCTATCTATGGCTGTCCTGCTTTCTCAACCAGGCTGCTAAATAGGATTCGGGAGTTGTGGGCAGTTGCACAATGAAATTCGTCTCACACCGAGCGTGCATTGGCCCAGCCTAGAGTGAGGGGCCTGCAAGGCCGGCTGCTCCCAATTTCGCTTTAAAAATTCTGAGCTTCGAAATAAGCAGCCACTTTTACCCCCTTAGCGCGAAACAGTAAGAGTGGCGAGAGCTCAATCGTACCGACAAGGCACGGCTTGCATTTGCATCTCACACTACAAAATTATACATGCCAACCGCCTGGGCTGACTAGGCTACTAAAAGGAACCGGCACAGTAAACAGTAAATAGTGTGAAACGGTGAACGCACACCCGGTCCAAAACAAGTTTAGTAGGTTGCGAACGTAATGTGAAAAAGTCAGCCTCACCCAAATAAAAAGCTGAAGCCACAACTGATAGATGACAGTCTTCGTCACTGATGAAACATGAAGTAATGTGCTGTGTGAAATCAGCATAGACATGTTTGTTTCTGACCTCCCCTTGCCTCGGACTTTTTATTTGGAGGCGGACTTGGCGGTGATACTAATTTTAACAGGGGAGTGGCGGAATTAACATGTATAAGACGAATGCCGAAACTCTTTTTATCGCTTTTCTGGGATTCCTGGTAAACAGAAACCAGTTTAGCATAAAACCTAAGACTGATCAATTTCCGGTTTTGTCACACCCATGCGTAAGGTTTTTCCTGTGGGCGTAACCCCAATGTCTGCCATTTGGTTGGATTACAGTAGGTTGCAAGATGTGGAAGCCAGGTTTCGAAGACAGTAGAGACGCATGTTGTTAGTTTGTTTTGATACGGTGAATTTACGTTAGTACGTGCACCACATGCACGCTTGTTTCCTTTCCTTGCCTGCTCGGACAGTGAGAAGGCCAAGCAGCTACCATTCTTGCCCTATCTGTTAGTGGCTAGCTCTGTCACGGAACTAAACGAAGATGAAGGTTCTACCAACCCCAGTTTCCGATTACCGCCTCCAGTCCTAGTGTTCATTGTGGAAGGTCCCTTACAGCCTGGTGGTGGATTCATTGGGACTGCATCTAAACATTACGTAGGCATTTTTTTTCTTTGTTCATTGCTTCAGATCCAGAATACGAATCACTGACTACCGTTTTACACCAGGGCGTGGAAAAAATTGGGTTGGGCTTTATAATTTTTTTTAGCGTTAATAGTTTTAAGTTTTATCGAGTCTAACTTGGGTTTCTGTTTTAGTTTATGAGTGTTTTCTAGGTACATTACTTGGTTGTCAGGTTTAGTTAAGGTGCTAATGAAATAATGCAGTCGCCGTTGTAATGCAGCATTTTTTTTACAAAAACCTTCCCTTACAAACAACTGACAAATAGTCAAATAGCTTAAACCTAATTAATAATTACTAGGCCTAGCTGTTAAATTAAATCGTCTTGGTAAATGGTGTGTCAAGCTCCCATTCCCTCCGCACCTACTTCCCCCTTATCTCCCCCCCCCCTCCAATGGTGAGCAACTATGGTGGGCAACTTTATTCATGCGGGAGGACGGATGAATCGCACATGAATTCACGTTATCAGCGTTTTTCCACCTCTCGCTGCACTGCGTAGTGTATCTAGCTATCCTATCATTTGGCCTTTTCTTTCGTGGTTTCCAATTATGGTATGAGATGGTGCTCATGTTCCTTTGTCTTGCACAAGCTATTTTCTCATTCAACAAAGCTGTCTCTGCACTTGTCCCTTTGGTTTCCAATTATGGTATTAGATGACTTGCTTTTGCTAATAGTCCAGTGCCTCGCTCGCCTTGGGGTATAAATAAAATAGATATATATGGAATACCGTATTAACCTTTTACATTTATAGGGTGATTTCTAGCCACAAGTCAGGTGATTTTTTAATATGCAGGGTGGCCCACAAAAAACTGACGACCCAAGAGAAAAGTTGGAAACGTCCTACTTTTCTAGTTAGCATCCCTCAGAATCAGGAGAGGACAGAGATCTTCCTGTTTCTATAGATTTGAATGCTGTCCCATCCTGGTTCTGAGGGGTGCTAACTAGAAAAGTTGGACGTAGAAAATCTTGGGTCGTCTTTTTTTTGTGGACCACCCTGTACAATCATATGTGTAAAGAAATAGGTAAAAAAAACCTACTGGTCTCTTGAGTTTATTTCCGGTGGGTTGGCATGTTTTTCGTGTTGGGCTCTTTCAGACCAACTTTGCTTTACACCTGCCTTGCCTTTGACGCAGGACAAAGTATTGCACCACGTTATCTCATGTTCGATAAGCTTCTAGAACGATTTAGTGCCATGACTAATTAACGCTCAACAGCATGCGTACTGGATTTGGAATGCATACACTTCACCCGTAGTAATGGGGGGGGGGGGCTAGAAAGAATCCTCCAGGGCCAACCTGTTACAACTTGCTAACCTTCACAAATGTCTGTCACCACTAGCCAATTCTTAACTGAAATTTAAGCACTTGAGCAACTTCATTTATGGCACCACTTGCCAAAATAGTGTCTGCCATAAAACATCTGATGCTCATATTATCATCTCAGGAACTAGGCTATACTAACTAAATAGTGAACATGTTTCTTCCCCTTGTAATTGATGATTAGCCTAGTTCGAATCATTTTCCATCCGGTTATAATAGGTGAAAGATAGTTTTGTCCGTAAAAATAAATGCAGAAAGCTCAGTGGGACGGCAACAAAAGTTTCCCCTCTTCTCTGTTGTTTTTACCTTGATGCGCCTTCCAATTGCACGAAGGAGGTTCTGTTGGTGTTAACAGTAAAGTACATAGCCTATGCCACATGGTCTAGAATTAAATTCCAAAATGTTTCTCTTTCATTTAGCCTAGTGTTGAATGATGCACTTAAAAGAAATGCACAATTCTTGAAGTTTGCACTAAATCCAACCAGAGTTGTTCCTAAAAAAAATTGGCTTTGGTCAATTCTTTGTTTGCATCTCGGGCAGCTTATGAGCATGAGGCAAAATCAACCCAACAGGCTCAGAGCGTTTGATTTAAATAGTGGTAGGCCTAGGAAGAGGTGTATTTTCACCCCTCCTTCCCACAACGGGACCCTTGCTCTACGTTACCATATGTGAGCGGGCCGACAAAAACTTCCTGATTGAAACATTAAATAGATGGGCTGGAGTTGTGAAGACAGTCTGGGCATACAGATCGCCGGATCAATGAAAATTACACGAAAAACTACGTTCACACTACACTGTATTGTAATAATATGTGGGAAAATTGAATCAAACTAATCATGTACTAGCTAGAAACAAGTGGTTTGCATCGTTGTATTCAGATTTACAAGGGCTAGACTATATAACCAATGTCTCGGTGCTTAAGATAGAGTAACACAAAAAATCTTGGAAACTTTCCTCAACATGGACCAGATGGTGACTACCATGTAGTGCACGTTTGTGAAAGTTGGCATAGCTCCTCTTATAGTTTTGTTGAAAGCGCTACACGCTTCCAGTTAAAAGCTTCCCTTATACCACTCTGCTAGACTTCATTTGAACAGAAACGAGCAACTTATAAAGTGCAATGCTGCAACACCACCGCATAAAACTTCATTGAAAACTTCGGACCACAACTCTGTAAAGAATCAACTAAGGTATGCTACCATAACTTAATACAAAACTGTTATGTGATTTATTCTTTATTTAAAGTAATCTTACTTCTTAAGGAAAAAAAAGTCTTTCAGCATGACAGTGTTCCAAGAGAAATTGTCAGCCACGGCAGATCCACTCATCATAGGCTTAGTTTTTAAAAACTGCTTTGGCCAAGACAGCTCTGTTCTTGGATCTCGGCAGAAATTTGGTAATTCCCCTGTTTATTGAATATAATCGAAATATACGTGATTGTAAAATTAAAATGTGCAATATTGCATTCTTTCGCTGTTGGAAAAAGGTCCTCTGTCGCCGAATACAACAAACAAATCCTCTTTGTTTAAGAACGTAAGATGTTAGTCTTCGTTTAGCAATACACTACTATCTGCAGAAAGGACGATATTGTCTCACTGGATGTCTTTTAACCCATTCTCTTGCCTGCATCCTTTTAAGTTGCCCAAACAGTTTGTTTATTTTTCTCATCTCGTGTTGGTGCAGGGATTTTTGTGACTCATTCTCATACTGTAGATATCCTGAAGAAATATGCCGTCCTTATTTCCCCTTTTATGCATTGTTCAAATTTCCACCATTTATAAAGGGGTCTTTTTCCCAAACATATTTTTCAACATAGCAAACAGACATGCTTCACTGTCACTTCATCAACCTGCTCTGACTCAGTACCTTCATGTGTTCCCTTGGTCATTAGAAGCTCGACTACGACTAGATAATTTGCCCCATTTTCTTAGGAAGATAAGGGCAGAGATAATTATTCAAATCCTCCGACTCTTAAATGCAGTGTTGGGGAGGATGATATTTTTTAGTTAAAAGCAGAAAAACCATTATTGATCATTCCTTCTTGTCCTGTCCCCACATCAGAAAAAGGAAGCCAATCTTCTTAGGCAATGATCAAGATGTGAAAATGGAATTGATTGCCAATAGCGTGTAATAAGATTTGTTAACTATTTCGTAAAACTGCAAAGAATGTTCGATTCTCTGGCCTGCTAGAATTTTTACAATCTGTGGGTTAAATCTCCACCATCGTGCATAATAGGTGAGTTGCTAGATTTGTAGGAGAATTCGTCTCTCAAAGTTGCAACATTCCTCCATTGGCTTGTTGAAGACCACTAGTTTGGGATAGAACAATGCACTCTTGGTGTAATTCTTGGGGAAAGAACATCCAAGAATAATCTGTCATCTGAAACCTATGAAAAGAACTTTCACAAGGTAGTTTGGTGGTGCAAGCCGTTGAATCTAGAATTCTTCATATTGTACAATGCTTTTGACAGATACAGGGTGGTCCACAAAAACCCGATGACCCAACATTTTCTAAGTCCAACTTTTCTAGTTAGCTCCCCTCAGAACCAGGAGAGGACAGAAATCTTCCGGTTTCATTAGATTTGATTTCTGTCCTCTCCTGGTTGGTCTATGTTGTGTCGTCAGTTTTTTGTACATTGAGTAAAGGTTGCAGCGCTCTTGTAGGTGGCCCAATGAGTGCTGTGACTCCAACCGTCTACTTAAGACTTGAATTCATCTGTTTATGACTGTTCTGCGAGAAATATTTCTTCAGGTGCAATTAGAAAATATGACAGTGGTTGCATACCTGAAAAAAAGAGTTGATGGGGGTGCAGAGACACTTGATGGGTCTAGGCAAGCAGGCTATGTATGTTTTTGAGCTTACCGTCTCCTTCTGTCTCATTGGATATGCGTTATGCAGATGAAACTGCCTGCAACAGAATGGACCCAATATCAGTTGTGTTGCAGGCTGCTATTCACCTTTAGGGAACTCTGCGGTTTGGCCTGTTAGCCACTCATTTAAGCAACACACTTCTCTAGTAACGATTCGTTCCCTTACAGCATGGCTTGGGCAGATGCCCTCGCAATTTCTTAGAACAGGCCTTAGAGTGCCTGGCCTCCTCAATCGAGTAGTCGGAAGAACATCTCGTCGACTGAAAGAGTATTGCTTCCGCTGCTCGTCCCAGACTGACTCACCTGCCAACCGTGGTGGTTCTTTCTCCTTTGGAATTCCTCAAAAACGATATATGATGATAAAAGGAAAAGTCAGAAACTAAAATGAGGCGAACTATGTTTCCCCCCCCCCCCCCCCCGTGTTAAGGTACTGGATTTACTATCCATTCATTCGGCGCTAAATTCAGTGCTAACTTTATGAGGTTTCCCTAGGTTCAGAAAAGCTATGTAATCCTCTATCACTTGGAAGAACTGAGATTTCAAGGATCTGTAAGCTCGTCTGAGCAGAAGGCCTTTTGATGACCGTTGTTAACTGTGTCGTCCCTATTTCCACACGAGACAGCCCCACCATGGCACACGAGGAGAAATGGATTCATTGGCTTTGTTCTTGTCATCAATAACAAATGCATCTTTGGATCCAACGTAAGCTGACATAGTGGATTTTACTACGTACCTCTAGTGTGTAATCTACAGTTAATTCCGTATTTTTGTGTGTGGCCGGTCAATCTTTGTACTTGCCGATTACATAATATTATTTTAAGATACACGACTGTAGATATTCAAGAATATGATTTCCCGAAATTTATACCTCTCTCCCGCCAACAGACGACTTCTAGATCATGTCACCAAGCAGAAGGAAAAATAACTGGCCTAAGCCCCAGCGCCCAACGTGAACGTTGTAAAGGTTCCCTCTGGACCCCGTAAAACGTGAGCAAGCACGACCCAGTGGTCGGAGTGCTTGTCTGCTAGCCAATCGAACCGCACCGAATCCCACAACTTTGGACTTAAATAGAAGATGCGTAGGAGATACCCCATTGTACAGCAATGGGTGGCTAGGTTTAGATAACAGCTCGTTCGTATCAACAGAACACTTTTAGAGCATGTTACCGAGCAGAAGAAAAAAACTTAACGTGCGCCTCAAACTTTGTTAGGGGTCCCCGGGGACTCGAACAAAATGAGCAAGCAGATTGGTCAGAGTGAACAGCAGCCGCGAGTGAATGTAGGATTGAGGCCCACGACTGACTAAGGTACATTGGGATAAAGAAAATTGTTAAAATAGCATTATGACGATACGGAAAAGGTACAGTAAGCATACACATGCAAATTTAAACCAACCATTTTGATGTCGAAACCAACTAATGGGGGGGGGGGGGGGGGGACTTTCATTGTCTTCCTTGAGTGTTACGATGGCTGGGCTACCTTACCCCACCTAAACAGGTTTTTTAAGGGTCTTGGAACTAGTGTTGGAATGCAAAAAACTGTCTGGTTCTAAACAGCACCAAATTAAGCCTTGCAGAGGTCAGGTGCTTAATAGTTATTGTGCCCCCCCCTCCCTCCCCAATTCCCACAAGAAAAAGGGCCTCAATACATCGATATTAATAACTTTTCAGTAAAAGTAAAAACTATTTTATTTAAAATAGTACCTTATTTTTCCAGTGACAGTGAGGCACCCTTGAGGCCCTTTTTTGGTCTGTGGTTCGGTGTTTCAACACCCAAAGCACCCACCTTTAATCCAGTTCTGGTTCTTTACTTCAACGCCACAATATTTGAACCCAAGTTATTTTTTAATTGGACCTACCATTCGGCTACTAGAGAATACCTTTGAGAAGAATTCTCCCCATCCCCCTCCCCGCAAAATAACTAAATAAAATAAAGGAATTGTGATACTTTTTCTCCGGTTCCTCCCATGGGCGTACTCATATGAACAGTTTTTTTAACGTCCCATGTATACGATAGTTGCCTTATTTGATCTTGTGGCCTCTTGGGTGGGAGACCAAGCCCCTAACCACTCAGTTATTCTTTGCTCGCTGTGTTTGTGTTTCCAGGGAACTTTACAAAGCTCCCTTGTTTTCTTCTCTTGGACTTAGTTATTTACGATACGATTGAAGATAACACGTATGCCTGTTGTATTCAGAGAATAGTTATTTACAATTGATGATGGCACACATGCCGTTGTATTCAGAGATTAGTTATCTACGACTGAAGGTGACACATATGCTGTTGTATTCAGCGATTAGTTAGGCCTATTTACGATTGAAGATTACACGTATGCCGTTGTATTCATGGATTAGTTATTTACGATTGAAGATGGCACGTATGCCGTTGTTTTCAGGAATTAGTTACTTACGATTGAAGACATGCATGCCTTTGTATTCAGGGATTAGTTATTTATGCTTTTGTGTTCAGGGATTAGTTATTTACAATTGAAGATGACACGTATGCCGTTGTATTCAGCGATTAGTTTTAAAAATACAATTGAAGCTGACACATATGCCGTTGTATTCAGAGATTAGTTCTTTACGATTGAAGATGACACTTGTACCGTTGTATTCAGGGATTATAAAACAAAGCGTTACGATTATTCTAGCAAGTCGAGGTTAGGGAAAGCAAAAATTAAATAAGAATGTTTTTAATCTTCTTTTAATGTAACTTTAATCAAATACAATACGAATTTTTTACTTCTTCTAGAAGGTACTTCTTCTTTACTAAAGGGACCTGGACAGGACTGGTTGAGCCTGACATAAAAACTTTTAGCATTTTTAAAGTTTATTTTTTCTTTCTTCCCCTTTCCCTCAATGACGCAGAGTTTCCAGCCTAAGAGGTCCCAAGTCTCATCGATCGCATCAAGGAAAATTGCCAGCAAAAACAGTTTACTGTAAGTTTGAAAATAGGCTCTCAAAAACCAGGAGGGAAAGATTGTTCATAATGTTTTAAGAGCTCGTGGCGTTGTCCAACCTTATGTAGTTCTTGCGCTTCCTCTCTTAGTCGGACGTAAAAGCTCTTTGGGGGATTTTATGACAAGTTAGGTTGATGGAAGTGACGCCTCGTAAGTGCAACTGCAAAGCCTTCTGGGCAGCCTGTCTCATAACAGCTACACGCTTTAGCGTAATTCAATTAATATTTAAAATGTAAAAAAAAAGGGAAAAACATAACCTGGGTTCCCACCAAAATACTGAAATAAATTTCCCTAAGTTTTCCAGGTTTTTCAGAGTAGTTGAGATTCATTTCCAGGCTATTTACCATAATTTTAGGAAATGATTTTTTTTAAAACATTTTACCACTTTATTATAAAATGACTAAGTCAAAACGCAGCACCAAAAATTGTCCCAAGTCATCAGCAAAACATTGCAAAAACTTGCTAATTTTCGGCAGCCTTTCTAGTTGTCTTCTTTAGGCCACAGCCAAGCAGACTTCACACTACCATACTTCCACACCACTACTCTCCAACGGTCTTTTTACCATTAAAACTTCCCTACACTTCACTGTTGGCCTTGAGTTTGCTAGCCTTGTTCTTGTTGGGGCTGCTCGCATCCATTGTCGTGCCGAAAAGAAATCTTTGCCATTCAGCCTCTAGTTTCTCTCTTAAATTTGATGTCATCATTCTTCCAATTTGTTTATAGGCTGGCTCCAGTATGTTCATTAGTCGAACGGACTGCTCTCTGCAATGATGCCATTGATTCCAAGCCTCGGTGGTGTGCCTCCTTCCCTGTGTCTGACTTGAGCATGATCATAGTTTTCTCCCAGGTGATGTTATGCCTGGTTCTCAAACAATGCGTGGCTACCCCATTATTTCTATCTTCCTCCACAGTTGCTTTCATATGCTCCTTGATTCTCACACAAATTCGTCTTTTTGTTTCCCCTGCATAACCTTGCGGGCAGTCGCTGCCGGGTATCCGATAGACAACTCCGTTGGTTCTATGGAGTCTTCCAAGAACCATTTGTGTATAAATGGTTCTTGAAAGTTATTTTATAGTGAACATCAACCAAAGTATTTGTGCCCTACCATCGGTTTTTCGTTTACCACTTTAATTTGTTTAAAAAGTAATGAGCCGAATTTAAACAACTTTCATGTTTCAATACAGAAATATAAGGATAACATTTTTTAACACAGTGTGTTACACATTAATGTGTTTAATGAACTAGGACTATGATAAACGTGGCCGTATTTTAATTTTTTAGAAGGTTTTGCATCTCTGAAATTCGTTGATTAAGAGCAATCTCTCTCAAGATTGGCTTCCATGCCCAGCTTTTGTTTTTTTACCCTGACGTTCCAGGCCTTTTGTGAAAAATCAGAGAATTCCCCGAGTTTCAAACCTTGTTGAAATTCCTAGATTTCCAGGTGTTTCAGGTTCAGATTGGTAGGAAGGGAACCGTGATATTAACTGGGTGAAAAAACTGCAATCGTCATTCTCAGATTCTTACACGCCGCAAGGCTGATTGTTAACTAGTTTCAAATTTAGATATTTTAATAGTCATTCGATCGCAGATATCGAAACGTAGCCTGGCCAGGGATATCTGCTCGTTTAACGTATATCATTGCAAATATCTACCATTCAGGACGAGGAGAGGTGAACCCTTATGTAACTTACGGCATAACTTTTTTACTTTAACTTGCCACATCGCTCACTTTGTTGACGTCGTCTCGTTAGTTTTAAAATGTTGCAGAACTCGACCCCGACTCAAAATTCGAATCATTGGCCAGATCCCCGATTCGAAATATGAGGACTTGCACAAACCTACTTGAAACTCCGTACGGCGGATTTGACCTTTAAGTTACTTCAGTTTTGTTTCCAGTGTTAAATAAAGAAAAACGATGCTAACCACTGGGCTGTGCTTGCGCGCCTTGCTCAGGGTTCTGGGGTCCCTTTACAAAGCTTAATTGTGCTGCATCTTGGACTCTGTTTTTTTTATGGAACCTTGTAAGCGACATGAAGAAAAATAAAACCTACCTTGTGTAGGCTATACAAGATAGTTTTCTTGTACATACAAGAACATGATTGTTTCTTTCATTGGAAAGCGATGTAGAATTCTTGTGACTCATATGGAAGTTAGGGATTCTGTTGGAAATTGAGGAGCGTTGTGAATCGTTTAATCCTACTTTTCTTTTGAAGCTTAGGGGTCATTGCGATTCATTTAAATCGTGGAGATCATTTTGCACGCATTTAATATCTGTGGCTCGTTATATGCTTGGGGAACAATGTGATTTGCTTGAATCTTTGTTTCATTGTGATTTTTTTTATATCGACGACTCGCTAAGCTTTGGGTTCATTTCAATTCATTGAATCTTGGGAGTCTTTTCAAATTGTTTATGCTTGGGAAATGTTGGAATTCATCCGGATGTTTGGATCATTTTGAATCTTGGGAGTCGTTTCGAGTTGTTTAAATATTGATGACTCCTTTTATGCTTGTGGAGCATTGGGATTCATCTGAATGTTTGGGTCATTTTGAATCTTTTTAATATCTACGACCCTTTTATGCTTGGGATCGTTGTGATTAGCTGGAATTTGGGGATCATCTTGTATTGTTGAATCGTTTTTCTATGTATGACTCTAAGCTTTGGATTCATTGTAATTCATTGGAATCTTGGGAGTCTTTTCGAATTGTTTAAATATAGACTATCCGTTTTATGCTTGGGGAACATTGTGATTTGTTTGATTCTTTGGATGGTTTTGAATCTTTTTAATATCTACAACTCTCTAAGTTGGGGTTTATTGTAATTAATTTGAATTGTGGGAGTCGTTTCTAACTGTTTAAATGTCCACGACCCCTTTTATGCTTTGGGAACATTGGGATTCATCTGAATATTTGCATCATTTTGAATCTTATTAATATCTACGACTCTTAAGTTTTAGGCCCATTGTCATTTATTAGAATCTTGGGAGTCTTTTCAAATTGTATAGACTACCCGATTTATGCTTGGGGAACAATGAGATTCATATTAATGTTTGGGTCGTTTTGAATCTTTTTAATATCTACCACTCTCTGAGCTTGGGGTTCATTATAATTCATTTGAATCTTGGGAGTCGTTTCGAATTGTTTAAATTTCGGCTACCCCTTTTATCTGAATGTTAGGTCGTTTTGAATCTGTTTAATATCTACAGCCATTTTATGCTTAAGGATCATTGTGATTAGCTGGAATTTAGGGGATCATCTTGTACTGTTGAATTGTAATTATCTTTTCAATTTTCAGAAGCTGTTTAGCCTAGTTGAATCTTTTTAATATCTGCGAATCTCTATGCGTGCGGTTCATTGTACTTTATCGTGGGAGTCGTTTCTAACCGACGAACCCTTTTATGGTTGGGGATAATTGTTATTTGTCTGAATGTTTTTAATATCTACCACACTCTACGCTTGGGGTTCTGTAATTCATTTGAATTTTGGGAGTCGTTTAATATTGTTTAAATATCGACGGCCCATTTTGTGCTTGCCGTGCATTGGGATTCATCAGAATGTTCGGGTCATTTTGCAACTTTTTAATATCTACGACTCTCTTAGCTTGGGGTTCATTATAATTCATTTGAATTTTGGGATTCGTTTAAAGTTTAAAATTATTTAAATATCGGCGACCCATTTATGCTTGGGGAGCATTGGGATTGATCTGAATGTTTGAGTTGTTTGGTGTCTTTTTAAGATCTATGACCGTTTTATGTTTTGGGGTTGTTGTAGTTGTAATTCGCTAGAATTTAGGGGATCATCTTGTGTTGTTGAAACTTAATTATCAATCTTTTCAGTCTTTGGCAGCTGTTAGTCTTGTTGAATCGTTTTAATACTATTACTCTCTAAGCTTTTGGTTCATTGCTAAGTCATCATTTAAATCTGGGGATTTGTTCCGAATTGTTTAAACCCTTTTATGCTTGGGGATCATTGTGATTTGTCTGAATCTTTGGGTCGTTTTGAATCTTTTTAATATCTACGATGCTCTAAGCTTGCGGTTCATTTGAATTCAATTGAATCTTGGAGTCGTTTCGGAAAAGATAGTACTTTGGGTCTTTTAGTATCTTTTTAATATGTACGACTCTAAGCTTTGGGTTCGTTGTAATTCATTTGAATCTTGGTAATAATTTCGAATTGTTTAAATATTGACGACCCCTTTTTATGCTTGGGATCATTGGGATTCATCTGAATTTGGGTCGTTGTGCATCTTTTTTTTTTTTTAACCTACGACCATTTTACGATTCGGGGTCGATGTGATTCGCATCATTCGCTAGAATTTAGGTGATCGTCTTGTATTGTTAAATCTTAATTATCTTTTCAATTTTTGGCAGCTGTTAGTATTGGTTCTGTTAACACTACGACGCTCTAAGCTTGGGGTTCATTGTAATTTATTTGAATCTTAGGAGTCTTTTCGAATTGTTTAAATATCGACGACCCCTTTTTATGCGTGGGGAGCAGGGGATTCAACTGATTGTTTGGGTAGTTTGGGATCTTTTCAAGATCTACGACCGTTTTATGTTTTGGGATCGTGATTCGCTAGAATTTAGGGGATCATCTTGTGTTGTTGAAACTTAATTGTCAATCTTTTCAGTCTTTGGCAGCTGTTAGTCTTGTTGAATCTTTTTAATACTATGACTCTCTAAGCTTTGGGTTCATTGTAAGTCATCATTTAAATCTCGGGATTTGTTCCTAATTGTTTAAATATCGATAAACCCTTTTATGCTCGGGGATCATTGTGATTTGTCTGAATCTTTGGGTCGTTTTGAATCTTTTTAATATCTACGATGCTCTTAGCTTGCAGTTCATTGGAATTCAATTGAATCTTGGAAGCCGTTTCGAATGACGACCCCATTCATGCTTGGAAACATTGGGATTCATCTGAATGTTTAGGTCGTTTAGTAACTTTTTAATTTGTACGACTCTCTAAGCTTTGGGTTCGTTATAATTTATATGAATCTTGGGAGTTGTTTCGAATTTTTTAAATATCGACCCCCTTTTTTATGCGTGGGGAGCATTGGGATTGATCTGAATGTTTGGGTCGTTTTGTATCTTTCTAATATCTATGACACAAAGCTTGGGGTTCATTGTAATTCATTTGAATCTTGAGTCGTTTTGAATTGTTTAAATATCGACGACCCTTTTATGCTTGAGGAGCATTGGGATTCATATGAATATTTAGATAGTTTTTTATCTTTTTAATGTCTACGAATTCTTTTATCCTTTGGAATCGTGATTCGCTAACATTTAGGGGAAGGTCTTGTATTGTTGAATCTCCCTTTTTAATCTTCGGAAGTTGTTGGTCGTGGGGTCGTTTTGAAGACGCTTCACATTTTTTGGAGATTGCTTTGATTCATTTGAATATTTGGTTCGTTTTGAATCATTTTCCTATCTACGACTCTTTATGTGCGTGGGGATCATTGTAATTCGCATGATCTTTCAATTGTTTTGAACCTTTTTAATATCTAAGACTCCTTTTTAAACTTTGTGGTAGTTTTGATTAGTTAAAAATCTAGGAATTGTCTTGAGTTGTTGAATTTTTCTTTCGAAGAGTAAGGGATGCTGATATTCGTTATGAAAATAACATGGAAATATACATTACCTGTCTTTATTTAGCAGTTCCTTCCTTTTGGAGGCTCAATCCCTAGCGATGAAAAGTTTGCTTTCCTGCTGGGCTCGTAG
>JAHWFP010229492.1:0-14311 GCA_023313725.1 Lithobius niger | reverse complement strand
TAACTGGGCTTTCCCAGCTTCACATGATTAGGGATTTTACATAAATGTATTCTGTGGTGTCGTCATAGAGGCACCACAATGGTAGTCCCAATGTAAACCCATTCATAGCTTAATATACCTCTATAGTTAACTACAGTCTATCCATACAATGTTATTGCCATACCCATATCACATGACTACGTGTCATGTGACATACCTTATATAAAGGCTGTACTCAGTCAATAAATCTGTCCTTCAAGTGTTAGCCTACAACACTGTATTCCTAGTCCTTACTATGCTTTAGTGAACCCATAATCGTATGATTGTCACCCTCATACATCACGGATGGCGACGAGGCGGTATTAAGGTTTAAATTAATGATTAGCTTGATAGGGTCTACAGCCATGGAGAGTGCTCCTAATCTGTGGTAAGTAGTAATTTTTTCATTTTTGGCAAATGAAGTTAGTACTCTGTCGAACTATCAGCGCTCAATTTTTTCAAAAGTGTACTGGGTGTAGGAACTTTCGTGGTACGAAATGATAATAGTTAAATTTGGTACCTTATCAACTAGAACCGAAATGGACAATTGGATTTATTACGGTTAATTTTACCAAGGCAGTGTTCTAGAGCGACGCACTGGCGTGTCCGCACAGGGAGTACTATAATCCTGAAGGCTCGAAAAATGCGCTGCTAAATTAACCCTGTTAAATCCGATTGTGCCTTTGCCCACATTCGAGCTGGTATGTACCGGTGCCTACATTTTAGCACTGTAGCGTTTATACTTATAAACTATGAAACTTGGTCTGTGCCGAACGCATAGGCCTGCTGTGTTGTTTTGTTTAAACGTTTAGTAAAATGGCAAACAATTTAAAAGCCTAGTCAATTGTTTAAGTTGTAGGCACTTGAATTTAAAACTAGGTAGGCTACGGTAGTTTAGTGACTTAGTAGTTAAGCAAAAAATCCGTTTATTATGCAATTAAATTATTTTAGTAATTTAATTTGTGAAGTGTAGGCTTATGCCTGAGACAGGTGAAGTGATTATAATTCCTGTAGTTGCTGTTTTGAATACAGAATCGGGTGCTAGCACCAGTGTAAGTTTAAACTTAAATTAGTAGTAGAAGTAGTTCAAGTGAAGACCTTACAATGGCTTCGAAGACTGCCGGTTAGTACACGGAGTTCGACACAGAAAATGATACCTGGGAAAAATACACTAATCGTATTGGCTACTATTTTAGAGCTAAGAAAATCCCAGCGACCGAACAGATTGATTTTTTAAAGGCTTCGGTTGGTCATAAAATGTTTGACAGAATCCTGAAATATTGTTTCACCTGCTTTACCAAATTTAATGACGTACAACGTCTATTCTCGACGATGTCGAACCTCTACCTTCTGTAGTTTCCGAACGTGTAAAATTTTTTCGTAGATCACAGAAGTCGGATGAAAGCATTAGCGAGTATATTGCTTCGTTAAAATTACTCACGAAATTATGTGATTTTAATAAGATCACCGAGAATAATAACGAGATGATTAGGGATCGTTTGATAGGCGGTGTAAAATCCGAAACGTTACAACGCGAACTTCTGAAGCAGACTCTGGATTTAAAGGTTATGACATCATTAGCTTTGTCTTTAGAATCTGCCGAAATCGATCAGGAAGTAATTCGTTCCCATTCTAAGAGTGTAAATTATGTTTCTCACAAACCGAACAGAACTGCTCTACAGGCTGCAGGGGCTAGGCTTAGGATCGATAAGTGTAAGCTGTCGCAACCTGAACTAAAATATTTAGGTCATATGATAAATGCTGAAGGCCTGCACACACTCCCTGAGGTGGTTGAAGCAGTCACAAATGCACCGAATCCAACTTGTATTTAAGAACTGCAAAGTTTCTTCGGATTCGTGAATCATTACTAAAATATCTGCCTAACCTTACTCGTATTCTTTCCCCTGTTACCCATTTGTTAAGCCCTAAAGTAAAGTGAACATGGGGGACTGAATGTGACCAAGCTGTTGGCAAAGTAAAAGAATTATTTGTCACATCAAAAGTTTTGGTACATTACAACCCAAAATTAAAGCATTAACTAGTTTGCGACGGCTCACCCTATGGGGTGGGGGCATGCCTGATGCATGTCATGCCTAATGGCCAATAGCTTTCGCTTCACGGAAGCTAACTAAAACTGAACAAGGTTACAGTCATTTTGATCGTGAAGCTCTCAGCGTGGCTTGGGAAGTTATACTGTTCCATGAATCCGTGTACGGTCAGAAGTTTATGTTGCAGTCTGACCAAAAGGCTTTAATATGGATTTATGGCCCTAAAAAAGGTATCCCACAGATGGCAGCAGCACGTGTGCATCGTTGGGCGGTTATGCTTAACGCTTATGATTACGACTTCCAACATATACCAGGCAAGCAGAACTTAACTGCTGACGTACTGTCTAGACTTCCACTCCCTAACGACAAGGAGTTTGAAGAGGCTGAAGAATAGTACAATGTACTAGCGTTGGAAACCATCTCCAAGTTACCAGTGCTAAACGAAGCTTTGGTTATGGAAAGCAAGCGTGACAAACTATTGTCTAAAGTATACCGTTACGTTAATCGTGGCTGGCCTGAAGTGTGTGATAATCCTGACATGCAACCGTACTTCACACGCCGCAATGAAATCTCGATTGAAAGTGACACACTTTTTAGGGGGTTTAGAATCGTCGTGCCGACAGCTTTAAGACGTCAAATTTTGAAAGATTTGCACAGCTCACACCTTGGTATTGTTAAATTAAAGAGCTTAAATTAAAGGTGTGGTGGCCTTCTATTGACGCAGATATTGAAACCAAAGTTAACTTTTGTTCTAATTGTCAAGAATTTAAGGATACTCAATCTGCAGGACCCAAGCATACCTAGGAGTATCCACAAAAGCCAAATTCTAGATATCACGCTGATTTCTTAGGAACGTTGGATAATTTCATGTTTCTAATCCTAGTGAAAACTACCACTTCAGCTAAAGTTATTGATATTCTGAATACCCACATTGCAGAATACGGGCTAATGGATTCCTTAGTTAGCAACAATGGCCCTCAGTGGACCTCTAAAGAGTTTAAATCATGGCTAACGATTAACGGAATCCAACACCTATCAGGCCCGGCTTTTGCGCCGTCGGTTAACGGATTAGCCGAAATTTATATCCGAAATTTTAAACGTGTCTACAAAGCTGCTCGGCGGGACGGTTGTTCTGTTCAGGAAAGTATAAATGCATACTTATTAGCGTCACCAGGAGCCTATAGAAAACAACTAGGAGCGTGTGTCGGTAACTTCCACTACAGTGTTAAGTCAGGAGCGGCTACAGTGGTGTACAAATTTGTTACCAGAGGTCGCCACCTGCACGAGATGAGAGGTGTGCGTCACGTTCTCAATGTTAATTTTCGGTCCTTTGTTTTTAAACAATAAGTGTTTAACATGGAAACAATACCAAAGTAATAATAAAAAAACTAAAACACATAATCAGTTGTTCGTAAGTTGCTCTAACCAACAATAAAATAGAGCGTTGCTTTCGTAGCACACGTCTGCCTCGCGTGCTAAGTTCAGTTTCGATTTTAGACAACTTGGCGCAGGCGCAGTATTGTTGCTCCTTCTGGCGTTAGAATTTCGTACTAAATTAAGCGCTTCTAACATAGACCAGCCACACACGCTCCTAGTTTTCTATAGGCTCCTGGCGTCACGAATCATGATAAGTTCTACCACCCAAGTTAAACCTTGTAAATTATTCTTCAACACAGAATTAAAATCCAGATTGGATTTGCTTTACCCTGACCCTGTGTCCTACTAAGAAACTAACAAAAACAGATTAAAAGTGCCCAACATCATGCTTCAGTTTACTATCAAGTTGGCGATAAAATCTGGTATCGTGACTACATCAAATCTAACCCTAAGCTATGGTCGAGTCTATCAAGAAGATGCTATCTCATTTGATTTACAGTGTACTTACTGAAGAGCTGGTTGAAATGCGTAAGCGGCATGAATAATAAATCCGCTAATTCTAAAGAATACGTAGTTTCGAAGAAGCGTTATTCTGTTGTTACCATCTTTGTTTTCAATGTTCATACTTAGTTTCATTTCAATAGTTCAACTTGACAACACACCACATGTCACCACATGTCAATGGTTTCACCACATGTCAATGGTTCGCTTGTTTCAAGTAACAATAATCAAAATCAAATATAACCTAACTGGGCTTTTCCAGCTTCACATGATTAGAGATTTTACATAAATGTATTCTGTGGTGTCGTCATAGAGGCACCACAATGGTAGTCCTTTAAGTCCCAATGTAAACCCATTCATAGCTTAATATACTCCATAGTTAACTACAGTCTATCCATACAATGTTATTGCCATACCCATATCACATGACTACATGTCATGTGACATACCTTATATAAAGGCCGTTGCCAGGCAGGGAGCTTCACCTATCAAAAGCACCTCACCTGACAATTTACGACACCAGGTGTCAGCACAGTCCAGTCGAAGTCACCCCACACACAGCCAGTGGGCGAGTCCGATGACGTCACTGTTCCCAGTGAACTAGCCATGTCGCAAAACTTCAGCGCCTCCCAGCGAGATACTGGAGTGACAGGTGGCCTGGAACCTCCTTTACTTACAAGGCAGTCTCTTGCTAAACCATCGAAGCTCGCTACGGTAAAAAGCCAACAGAGAAAGCGTAAGGTTGCACCATCTTCACCACGTGCAGATGATGCAGTGCAGCCTCCAACAGCATCAGGTCGTCCGAGGCGAAACAAACGATCTCCGGACAAGCTCAATATTTAATAAATAACGGTAGGTTAATATAAGTGTTCGTAATCCGTTCTACGTCAGCCCAATTGGGGGTTGTATTTTAACTTGTGCGATGCTCGCAACATGTGTTTGGAAATGTTAATCGTGCAAGGGATTGACCTTGTAAATTTTAATTGTGCCTATCGTTGGCAACATGTAGTGTTTTCAGTTATACGTGAGGAAAATTGATTCCCCGGTTTTAAAACATGTTTCTTTTCTCTTTCATGCAAATATTTTCCTTCACGGCCGGACAACTGCTTTGGGAGCTGAAACAGCCTCCGGCATGAGAAACCATCTGTAACAAACTAACAGATGAACTCAGCAGCCACATGTTTGCAACTAGTCAACTCCGTTGTAAACAACAGTTGTTATAACCAAAAGTCAAATAGAAGGAAACACTACCGAAATTTATTCAAAAGTATAAATTACAAGCCAGTTTGAAATAATAAAGTCAGATGGATTTCATGGTGCCAGTTTTCAAGCATCATTAAAAATTTCAGATATTTTGTTGAGTGAAGGGGGGGGTTACAAGCTTTCACAAAATGTTTAGTTCTTTTTTTGAAAGCGACACATTTTCTTCATAATAAATACAACTTAAAAAAGGCAGTTACTAATAAAAAATTCAAGTCTTCGAAATAATACATATTTATTTTTCAGCTAGACTTAAGAATTTTTTTCTTTTTTTTTATTAGTTGGTTGTATTGTGGTGTCGTCATAGAGGCACCACAATGGTAGTTTTGGTTTTGGGTGGATATCACGACTTTCATAGGCCTGTGAATGTACAAAAAATCCCACGGTGTAATTGTCACCCCTACCTTTTTTGTCTGGAGGTATTTTATTGTATGAATGTTCTCATTCATAATTTTCACATTTGCTATTGTCATTCCAAATAAATTAATAACAAGTGTAACAGTATGGTAATTGCAAGGACCTAATCAATTCCTATGGAATAAAAGATACCCTGTGTCTTATTGAACCAGTAATAGAAATTTATGAGAAATTTAACTACAGTCTATCCATACAATGTTATTGTCATACCCATATCACATGACTACATGTCATGTGACATACCTTATATAAAGGCTGTATTCAGTTATTCAGTCAATAAAGCTGTCCTTCAAGTGTTAGCCTACAACACTGTGTTCCTAGTCCTTACTATGCCGTAGTGAACCCACAAATGTATGACTGTCACCCTCATACATCACATATTCATTTTAAATAATTCACAGAAGGTCACGGCCGGTTTTTCATATACTGAACAATTTTCACATGTCATATAACACTAGCTGATCAGCATCTACATATATATTTCGCTTATGTGCAGACTTAATAATGTGAGCTGACTTGATGAGGCTTTATTAGGGATCATGATTAAACACACAAAGCTTCAACAATCAGCAAGAGGGCAAGCGGACTCATTCTTACCACGGTAGCAAAGAAAACGGGCGAGCGGACGACAATAAAATGGACATGAGCTCTTAAGAATTAGAAACGTATCAGTGGGAATCAGCATGACCGGCGTAGGAAACAACTAGTCAAAAGCAATTCAAGACTGATTCAAGATGGCCGAACGTTGCGGACGCTGTTCTGTAGTGCTCGTCAATGCTGGTAAATTGTATGTTGCACTAGGTCTGCCGACCCGTGCTAGAGGTGGAGATACTCCCTCCCTTCTCGACCTACTACTCACTAGTGATGACATCACCATTGATTCCCTTCGTCACTTTCCACCATTCGGCAAATCTGACCATAGCGTCATTATCTGGAAAATCAAGAGCACCAATTTTAACCACCGCTATACCCATCCTCGACACAACTTTAGTGCTGCTGACTGGGACCTCATAAACGAAACCATCAGCAACATCGATTGGAGATCCAGATTTGCTGGCTCCACGTGTACGCAAGCTTGGGATATCCTTCGAAACTTCCTTACTGACCTGTGTACGTGTAGTACCCACATTCCTGTGAAGAAAAACGGCCCAAGGAGGGCTAAATCGCCTCCTTGGATGGATTACAACATCAGGAAACTTGTCAACCTTAAAGGTAGGCGGTGGAAGACTTACAAGACCTACCCTACACCAGAGAACTGGACATCATTCACCGAGACCCGCAATCAACTCACTGACAACATCCGCAATGCGAAAGTTTCATTTGAACAACAGCTGGTTTCAAAATGCAAAAGCAACAATAAGCTTCTATATTCTTATATCCAGAGCAAGAGTAAGAATAAACCTTCTATCCACATTAAGCAAGACAATGGACCTACGGTCATCAATCCCCAAGATGTCGCCAACGAACTGAACCAATACTTCAGTGCCGTTTTCAGTAATGCTGGACCTACACAACTACCTGATGTGCTCATGCAAACTAATGCACTCTCAGCTATAAACGTCAGTGAATGCACTGTGCGCCGCTTGTTGCAGGACTGCGACCCTTCTAAATCCCCTGGCCAGATAATATTCACTGTGCCATGCTTAGAGCTTGCGCTGCCACTATTGCTACACCGCTTACCATTGTTTTCCAGAAATCTATTGCTGAAGCGATCGTTCCCGATGACTGGAAAAATGCCAACATTATCCCCATCTTTAAGGCCGGCGACCGCCAAAGTTCAAAAAATTATCGCCCCATCAGCCTGACATCTCAAGTGGCTAAGCTCCTTGAGAAGTTGGTTAAAAGCCAACTCTACAACTACTGTGAAACTAACAGCTTAATCAGCGGGAGGCAGCATGGTTTCCGTGCGGGGTACTCTTGCCAAAGCAATCTTCTTGAGTTCTTTGGCTACCTGTCAAATGCTGTTGATGACCATATTCCCTGCGACGTTATTCTCCTCGATATCCAAAAAGCCTTCGACACTGTTCCCCACAGCCTTCTTCTCAGAAAACTCGAGAACTTTGGTATCACTGGCAACCTACTACATTGGCTTAGAAGTTTTCTCTCAGGCCGCAAACAACGAGTGGTTTATGAAGGACGTGCCTCAGACTGGGCCCCTGTTCTCAGTGGTGTTCCACAGGGAACAGTTTTGGGCCCCCTGCTTTTCCTACTCTTTATCAATGACCTTCCAGACCTTGCTAAATCACAATGTAGTCTCTTCGTTGATGATGACAAGTTGTTCAAGAAAACTCCTCACGCCGAAGATTGTGCCATCATCCAAGATGATCTTAACCAGATCAGTAACTGGGCCCTGAACAATGGCATGAAGTTCAATGCTAACAAGTGTGAAGTGCTTCATGTTGGTCCCAATAACCTCCATGCTGCCTATTTTCTTGGAACTGAGCAGCTCCCTGAAGTCCTTGAGGCCAAATCACTTGGTGTGACGTTTACCTCAAATCTTAAAGTCACCAAGCAATGTGCTATTGCTGCTCGCCGTGCTAATATGCTGTTTGGCCGCATCAAGAAGCATTTTTCCTTCTTCAGCACCACCTCCCTTAAAACACTCTACACTTCATACATCAGGCCACACCTTGAATACTGCATTCAGGTTTGGAGGCCTTAACTTATTAAAGACCAACAACTCCTTGAGCGCGTTCAGAGGCGTGCTACCAAGCTTGTGCCAAGACTGCGTGCACTTCCATACGATGCTAGGCTCAGGGAGCTTGGCCTTACGAGCCTTCACGACCGCCGCATTAGAGGTGACCTACTCCACACCTACAAAATTCTGAGTGGGATTGATCGCACCGAAGCTAATTGGTTCTTCACCTTGGCCCCCTCCGTTGGCACTCGTGGACATCGCCTCAAGTTACAACGCACACGTGTGAATACCAATGTCGGGAAGCACTTCTTTTCATATCGCGTGATTGACCACTGGAACCGGCTTCCTCATAATGTGATTGAAGCCAGATCTGTTAATGGCTGGAAGGCAGCCTATGACAAAATACTTTCTGCCAAGCAGTGAACTGTCTCTGCTCATCCAACCATACAAGCTTGGCTTTGGTTGTGTATTTTGTTTAAGTTTAAGTTTAAGTTTAGGGCATCTTGTGCCAAATATTACCATAATAGCTGTGTAATTGTGCCAAAGTCAAGATTCAACAGGGTGGATGCCGATGCTAAACAAAATTGAGTCTGTAAAGAATGTTTATTGTGTGTTTCTCCGGACAAGTCCAGTTTGCACGATGCAGACCCTCGCTATAGCGAAGAAACTAAAACGTTTCCATCCCCGAGTGCCAACAATACTTCTTTCTCTTTGTGACAGTACTGCTGTGATTTTAATATTTCTACGAAATTTGAAGCTACATGTGTCATTCCAGTAAATTCTGTGTACAGATCAGAAAATTGCGAGGGCTTACAAATGCTCCCGTTATTGCGTAGATGCGTAGACTCGCCGCTCCCACACGTGATTAACAACGCCGGTGGGGTTTCCCAGGAATGTGTTAGCAGCGACCGCGTCGTTGATGACGTCAGAATTGACAACGGGGATTCCATAAAGAAATCCCTTGCTCTGCACTTAAACAAGACTGCCCCTAGAAATCTTAAATTATCTGTTTTTGCGTCTTGTGCCAGGGAAATTTAACATTCAGTCTTGAATTGGAGTACAAACACAATGTCGGTACTATAAACCAGTTATTTTTAAACCCAAGTGATGAAGTTGGCTCGTGCATATGTCGTTAACTGTATGAATGTAGTACTTTACAAGCCAGCCAATATTACTTTAAAGGAGAATCTAAACTACACAAAACCGGTTGAAGTCTTAGTTTTATCACGTGATGCTGCAATTTTGAATTTTGAAAACAGTTTGCTATGTGGGACTGACACTGTCACAGACATTGTTACAAGTACGCCTAGGCAGCCTCATGAAAGTAATATGCACCTCGACAAGGTAATGGGGCGTTTAAATACCACATCCGATATAATGAGGTTGGAAAATGAAATTAATATTGATGCATTATCTGCTAAACTTGACAAAATGCAGCTGAACTTAAATGATAGCTTGACGAAGTTAAATGGTGATATTGCCAATCTTCATATAAGATTTGAAAAAATAACGCCCAGTGAATGTAAGTGTCGAGAGTAAACCGGGAAATACTTCTAGCAGCACTTGCAATGATGATTTGACGTATTTTGAGCGGCTTGTGATTATAACATTCGATGAGTTACATAAACTGTCACAAGTAAACTCAGCAACCTTGGAGACAAAACTCGAAAATGAGATACTGAAGCACACGAAATTATTACTGACATTTCTTGATAAAAAGTTTGATTTGGAAACTATATCTACAGATAGTAAGGCTAAAAACTGGATTCGGCCAGTCTCAAAGTTACAACCAGGAACAAATGAACATGTTTGTTTTCTTTTCTGAAGATGCCACCGGCCTCGCCCCAGAGGGGCTCGTTTTATTGGCTCCTGTTACAACATTGCTGTCAAACCTGAATGTTGGACCGGTCCAACTGCTGTCATCACATCTTGTCAGCAACACATTAAAAAATGATACTGTCAAGACCTCAACTTTACAAACTAACAGTTATGAAATTGGAAACAAACTCCATCTGAATGTCACAACATGCAAAGTGCGCCGTCCAAAAAATGACAAGAGGTTCCCTGATCCTGTTACGTTGAAAACACTGACAGTTGCGCAGAATCTGGCAAGAGATTGAAACGTGACGCTTCAACTGAGAGTGATATTACATCGCTACTCACAGCAAATGAAAAATAAATTCCAACACTTCGTGCTTCTCCTAGCACACTGTCACGACTGGAACGTTTCAATCCTGCAGCAAAAGCTATAGCGCCAAACTTTATAAACAATGGAGATTCAGTGACAAAACTATGTATACATATTGGTGACTCAAATGTTCGCAGACTGAGACTGCCAGTCAAGGATTCATCTACATGGACGTATCCCAGGGCAACTATCGATCAAATTATCAGACGTGTTCCCAGCATACTTGGAAGTGTGGACCTCAAGCCGATAGTTGTATGTGTCGGTGGAAATAATGCGGGTCATGATTCGCCACAAAACATTGTCGACAAGATGTCTGAACTTACATCGGTAATCCACGAAACCCGACCACTTGCTGAGGTCACTATTGTGGGTCTTCTGCCTCGACCTGGATCGTGGCTCTTTCGATGCTGTCCTCCACATATTTTGCTCCAGTGCAATGACCTACTAGAAATACTATGTAAAGATAAAAGATACACCTTTGTAAACATTTGGAACGACTTCTATCAAATGATGGAATGGAATGGTTGTTTACCCCTCCCCCTCGGTAAACCAGTTGGGAAACTTCTTGTAAATAAGAGGATTACTGTTTTTAAGCAGCCACCTATTCATCCTGTCAAACACTGTTTAGGTACAACACACACAACCACAGGTTCTTTTAATCTAGTTGGCTTATCTACTAGTCGTACTACTTGTATAACATATACAATTATTGTCTTATTAATGCACGTAGTGTGAAATGTAAATTACCTGAGCTTCATTTAATTTTGGCAGAGGGATCTTTCGACTTAATTTTTCTTGTTGAAACATGGTTGGACGAATCAGTCACGGACTCTATGTTGGTTTTTAATTTCCAATATAAGGTCTTACGACGAGGCCGTGGCTCCCTCGCCGGCGGCATTGTCGTCTTGTATAAAACATATAATATCAAACATGATTAACATGTCAAGTGATGTTGAGGCTCTCAGCCTCAATTTGGGTATGGAACGTGTACGTGTGTTACTCGGCTACCTCCCCAACAACACTGATCAAGTGGCCATTTCCATAATGATCAATTTTATTAAATTAAGTGTATCTATTAAAATACCTTATATCATGGTAGGGAATTTTAACATGTCTAAAATTGACTGGATTAACTCTATGTGTAGTGTCGCGTCACAGAAATTATTCTTGATTGTGTCACAAACCTAGGCTTTACTCAACTTGTGGAAAAACCAACTCGAGGGAGTAACATCTTGGATCTGGTTCTGGTTGATACTGATCGCCTTTTTATAAATACTGATGTCCAAGAGCACCTGGGCAACAGTGATCACAATATTGTTAGTTTTTCTATCACAAATACGAGCAATCGCGGCTCTCCAAAGGAGTTTGGGCTTTTTAAACGTTCCGTTGATTTTGGTGCCCTACAAAGTAGGCTACACAGCATTGATTGGACGACAGTTTTTCATGATATTGTAGACGTTGATGCGCTATGGACGGTTTTTCTTGCTCACTTGTCGACCGCAGACAATATCTGCTCATCTCGGAAAGCCATACGAAATCATCGTAGGATTATTTATCCAAGAAAAATCTCTAAATTAATCACACGCAAAAAAAAATAAGCGGCTAAGGAAATTGGGAGACATTTTGTCCAAATTAGCTTACACTGCCTGCTGTGAATCATTACCTACCGAAATATGGAAATTTGAAATCGATAAGGAAAGGGGTGTGATTGCTGAAGGAACTATTTCAGCACTTTTTCGATATGTAAGAAAGAAAACAACTCATTCTCGTGAAATACCACCACTTTGTTCAGATAGTGGCCTCCTATGCAGTGGCCTGCATAAAGTTAAAGCAAATATTCTAAATGATGCGTTTTGTCAAAACTTTGTACTTGATAATGGAGACAACATACTATTGCCACCCTTGACAAAATTTACCTTTTGTAAGGTGATTGTTTCAAGGAAAAAAATTGAAACAGTTCTGACATCTTTCAAAAACAGTAATGCTGTGGGCCCTGATGGCTACTCTACCATGTTCTACAAAAAAATGTGTTAGAGTGTGCTCAGTAAACCACTTTTTTAAATTTTGAGTTGTTCCTTAAAATCGGATAAATGCAGTCAGTGGCGGATCTAGAAAATTCTGAAGGAGGTGCTGTTCTACACCAGCTACACCAGAAGCTTACAAATTTTAAGAATTTGAGGGCATTTTATGGCTTCTGGAGTGCATGATTTTCTGGTATCATAAAAGATAAATTATTAATAGCTCTACTCGGCGAATTTTTAGAAACTAATGCGTAAATACTACGATAATTATTTTTCTCTTCACATTGGAAGCAACTTGAAATCTTTACGAATTTTCCTTAGTATTGGGATGGAACACGACTAATTAAAAAAAAAATACCCTTTGTGTAAAATACACTTTAAGGATATCATTTCTCAAGGCTTTCAAAACTCACTTTTTATTTAAATGATAATTAGTGTAGACTGTCACTGTAGCCTTACAAAACAAAATCCAAACGACGATTACCTTTCGTAGCAAACTTTTCTTTTACATTATTTACGTTAATTGGAGAGTTTCGATGAATATTTAATACGGCAAGGCCTGTTAACCTGTCACTGGTCATAGTTGACAGCAGGTAAGATTTTAAACTTTTTAGTATAGAAAAACTACTTTCTACAGTTGCTGTTGTTGATGGAAAACAATGTGGTGCTTTCTCAGGTGGTGCAATGCGGTGTCGCGCCAAATTAGGCAATGTTCTACTTTTCATTTAACCTTTGAACTATTAAGCGTTGCGACTAACTTGGTGAATGTTCTGAGTGTTGAATCACTCCTTTGAAGGGCCGAACCATTCGGAACTTGGCGGCCCCTTTTACCAATTTTGGTTTTTGATATGTACTATCTTCGACTTCTGCATGGTTTTCTAACGTTTCATGTTGGCAACTTTTGGTAGCTGGGCTGGGCCTTGGTTTGAATTTACCCTCCTAATCAGATGAAAGATTTGAACTGAGGTTGTGTAATCACAAGGATAGTAACAACCTCTGGCATGTCTTAGGCCTTACCTTTGGGAGCGAACGCAAATGATGTACGTGACATGTGGAGGGAGGGAGGTTGCAAAAATGTGTTAGGGAGTGGGAAGTGGAGTATGACGAAGTGGTACGTAACCATTAATTCTCACTAAATAATTTTTTGCTTATTTTTTCTCTAAATTCATTCAGATAAATGATATTTATAACTTCTGTTTGCAACTTGGAATTTTTATTTTTTTCAAATTGACTGGTTAGTACATCCGTATACTATCTTATAAAAACTAATTCATCCAAAAATTAATTACGTATTTTCAGGTGGGGGGGAGGGTATGCCAAGTGCTGCATTGGTGTTACAAATGGAAAGGAAGGAGTTTCTGTTGCTAAAAAAAAAGCGTGATATGTTTGTCATTCGTGGACAAGTAAACAAACCATTTTGAAGGTCAACGCAGAAACGTGTTAACCAATTTTTTTTACCGAGAATGGCTTTTTTTTATTTATTTTTTATCACCAAAGGGGGGTGCAGTCGCACACGGCGCACCCACCTAAATCCGCCACTGAATGCAGCCGATCCTAAAAACTACTGACAGTTATCATTGACTTGTGTGCCATGTAAGATTCTGGAACGGTTATTTCGTAACCAGATCACATCTTATTTAAACGAGCAAAATTTAATTGACCATTCTCAATTTGGCTTCACAGCTGGTAAATCTACAACATTACAACTTCTCCAGTGTATGGATGATTGGACTCATCATCTTGATGTCATTCAGATTGATTATGCCAAAGCCTTCGATTCCGTCTCTCATTCGTAATAAGTTACTCCGTCTTGGGATTGGGAGAGTTGCTTTCCTTTGGATCC
>JAHWFP010229490.1:0-11143 GCA_023313725.1 Lithobius niger | reverse complement strand
TTGTTGTTGTTGTTGTTGTTGTTGTTGTTGTTGTTGTTGTTGTTGTTGTTGGGACTCTTTGCCCTCACCTGGAGAGCGAACCACTGAACCGATATAGCTTAAAATGTAGATATGAACAAGGCCTAGAGCCTTTCGCAGGCTATTTTAATGTAACTACAATTTTCTTGACACGGAAAGCCAAATGGGCTATAAACTTTGCTCTCACCTAGAGATCGAACCAATGAACCGATTTTCAATTTCTGTAGCTTAAAATGTAGGTATTAACACCGACCAGGGCCTTTAGAACATGATTTTGATGTGACTGCAGTATTCTCGTTGGCAGAGCAATTATTCTTGTGGAGCACTGGGCAGAAATCATTGACGTTGTTCTTTCGATTATTTGTCTACACCGGGAGATCGAACCACTGAACCGATTTTCAAGTTCTATAGCTTAAAACGTAGGTATGGACAAGGCCTAGGGCCTTTAGCAGGCTATTTTAATGTAACTACAATATTCTTGACACGGAAAGCCAAATGGGTTAGAACTTTTGCTCTCACATAGAGACCGACCCAATGAGCCGATTTTCAATTTGTGTAGCTTAAAATGTAGGTATTAACACAGACCAGGGCTCTTTGAGCACGATTTTGATGTGAACGCAGTGTTCTCTTCGGCAGAGCAATTATTATTGCAGAGCACTGGAGAGAAATCTTGAGTAACAAATTCTTGCAAATCGAGCTCAAAACATGAAATTAGGTACACAAGTCTTTCTTAACAGTAAAAATCGAACCAGCCATGGACCCCCATGAAATACCCCCAAGTACCTTCAGCGCCTTCCCACCTCCCCCGCCCCCCCCCCCCCTCCGTGCCTCCTCCCAGGGGCTTGGGCAACAAATTCCTACAGATCAAGCTAAAAACATGAAATTTGGTGCACAAGTCATTCTTAGCAACAATTATAGAGTCAGCCATGGAATCCCCATGATATACCCCCAAAGGGTCCCCTGCGCCCCCCTGTGCCCCCTCACTGAGGTTAGACCCGCAAATTTTTGCTAAAAGCTTGAAATTTGATACACAAGTCATTCTTAGCAGTAGAAGTCGAGCATGCCATGGAACCCCCCAAACGGCCCCCAGCGTCCTCCTGTGACCCCCTCATTGAGATTTGGTCAACAAATTCTTGCAGATCGAGCTAAAAGCATGAAACTTGGCACACAAGTCATTTTTAGCATTACAAATCAAACCAAGCATGGAACCCCCACGAAATATCCCAAGGGGCCCCTTAGCGCACCCCTGTTCCCCCCTCTCTGATGCTTGACCAACAAATGATTGCAAATCGGACTAAACGCTTGAATTGTGGTACACAAGTTATTCGTATAGTACAAGTTGAACTATCTATGGAAGCCCTTGAGATTATCTACGAGGCACCACAACGGTCCCCCTCCCCTCCCCCGTGTTTCCTCATTGAGGCCTGACCAACAATTTTTTGCAGATAATGCTAAAAGCATGAAATTCGGTAAAGAAGTCATTGTTAGCAGTAGAAATCAAACTAGCTATGGAACTTCTGCGAAATCCTCCAAGGCCCCTCAGTGCTTCTTCTCCCCCCCCCTCCCCTCCCTATTCCCACTCCATGAGGTTGATACCCGAAAAATTCTTGTTGATCGTACTGAAAGCATGCATTTTGGTACACCAATCATTTCTAGTAGTAGGAATTGAACCAGCCACGGATCACCATGAAATACCACCAATGCCTCCTCCAGCATCCCCCCCCCCCCCTCCTGTGCACCCCATGAAGCTTCAATGACCAACAAATTCTTGCTGAACATACTAAAAACTTACATTGTAGCAGTGGAAAGCGAAATACGTATGGAACCCCATGAGATACACCCACCTCCAGTGCTTCCCTATGTCCTGTCCATGAGGTTGTTGATCAACAAATTCTTGTTCGATTTGTACTGCTAAGAATGACTTGTGTATGTGTACCAATTCACGTTTTAGCACGATCAGCAAAATTTGTTGGTCATTGATGCTTCATGGGGTGCACAGGAGGGGGGATGCTGGGGGAGGCTTTGGTGGTATGTTTATGGGGATCCATGGCTGGTTCAATTTCTACTACAAGGGGTGATTGGTGTACCAAAATTCATAGTACCAAAATTCATAGTAGTACAGGTAGTGTGGTAGGGGACAGAAAGGGGCCTTAGGGGGTATCTAGGGAGATTCCATAGCTAGCTCGATTTATTAGCTAAGAATTGACTTGCATACCAAATTTCATGGCTTTTAGCTCGACGTTCATAATTTGCCCAAATTTTGGCTCGTAACAGCTGTACTACACTTGAAAATCGAACCAACGAACCGTTGCTCAAGTTTTACAGCTTAAAACATAGGTATGAAGAAGGTCTATGGCCTTTTGAACGCTATTTTAATGTGCCTGCAATTATTGTGGTTGTTCTTCTTGGGGAAATTTTGCCCTCACATAGAGGTCGAACCAAAGAACCGATTTTCAATTTGTATAGCTCTTAAAATTGAATATTAAAAATGCTCTATTATAAGAGTTATATTAGGTGATTACAGTATTCTTCTCTTTGTTATTCTTGCTGAAACAATAAAAAAAAAATGGATATTAGTATTAAAAAACGCTAAAGCGTATAAAATACGGCCCTAAAGGAACAGATATTAGAAAAAGACATGCAAGCCATCAGCGTCTCACTAATACGTGTAAAAGAAGCTCCAGCTTGTTTTTTGGGTCGCTGGAGATTCTTTTACACGTATTAGTGCGACGCTGATGGCTTACACGTTTTTTTTATAATATCTGTTCCTTTAGGTCTTTAAGTTTTTTTAAGGCTTACATCCGTATTTTATACGCTTTAGCGTTTTTTAATACTAATTTTGATTATAGTCAAGATCACTTTGATTATAATCAGATTTTAAGAACGTGTAAGAATACAACAGTAATTATGACATAGTTAAAGTTGCTAGAGTTTGCGCCATTTCTTGCTTGGCAGTTGCTACTGCCAAAATGCCAATATCTACGGATCTCCTAAGTATTAAAAGTTTAAAACGTGATTATCACGTGTAAATTTCAATGTTAACAACGCCGCAGTAATAATACTTAATAAAGTCGGTGTTTGTGTTGCGGCACAATGGGACGTTCCTCACACATCAGCTGATTTCCTACTTTGGTTGTTCCTAATCGATTGCGTAATTTTGTCTGGATCAGGCCAAAGTGATGTAAAGGATCTGGGTGTTTGGTTTACTTCAGACTTAAAATCATCAACACATTGTAAGAAAATCACTACTCAGGCTTTCCGCTGTCTTCATATCGTCAATCAGTGTTTCTCGAAGGCAGACAATCTGACCAGGGTCGTGCCTTTAAGGTCTATGTTAGACCACTCCTTGAGTATGCGAGCCCAGTTTGGTCCCTCTATCTTCTGGGGGTTATTGATTTGCTTGAGTCAGTGCAAAGATACTTCACCAGGAGTCTGCCGGGCTTACGGAAACTCCCCTTTGCAGATAGGTTACGACGACTGGGCTTGCCCACACTTGAACTGCGCCGTCTGCACGCAGACTTGTCACTGACTTATTCGATCATCCACAACTTATTACCCCTTGATTTCTCATTCTTTGAACGTCAAAGTTTTCAGGCGATTCGTGGTCACCCATTAAAGTTGAAGCTTCTCTCGTCCCGCCTCGATTGCAGAAGACACTTCTTTGCACTCCGTGTTGTGCCCTGTTGGAACTCGCTTCCAACTGAGGCGGCGACTACGCCTTCTCTTCATTGTTTTCGTCGGTTAATTAGAGCTTGTGACCTATCTAAATTCCTTAAGAGGGTTTATTAGTGATACATCCTTTACCTGTAGTGCACCTGTCTTCTATTTTTTCTTTATTATCGAATTAAATCAGGGGCGGTGTTAGTGGTTTTACCCTTCCGTCACCAAACCAGCTATATGTGGCAGGTTAAACATTTATATTATTAAAGGTAGACGACAAACGTTCCTGACTGCGGAAGATTCAACAGCAGTATTTTATTTTGTATTGTTTAAGTTCTTTTGTACATGTATATCAACTGTTTTGTATCAACCTGGTCCTTGATTATAATCAGGTGAATTTCAATTTTAATAAAGTGATTATAATCGTGATTACAATTGTAACAATCTTGGTTAAAAACGGACAGAGCCGTAAAAAAATTTAAGAATTTTAAAACTAGAGAGGACTTCGATGTGTGCTTGTGGCTAGCACCAAACGAAGTCAATTTGGTTCGTAATTTTTTTTTTTTTTTTGCAATTTGTTTTTATCTTTTACTCTTGATAATGGCTCTGAGATGAGTCGAAACGTCGAGTTTTAACGTGTATTTCAGGTTTTTACTTTACAACTGTTTTAAAAGTCGTTAAAAAATGTGTGTCTAAAAAATTGTCCTTTTAGACAGTTAAGTTGATATAGAAATTTCCACAATTGTTATCAAAAATTATTATATATGCCGAAGTATCATTTTGTGAATCTTTTAAAGGTTTTGGACTGGGATAATCGGCATGCCCTTCCATGTTCCACTTTTTGCTTTTGTGTGCAAATAAACTTATGTTTATATATTTATTTATAAAATCAGAATGATGGAATTTGCCTCGCCAGTGCACGGGTAGCTGCGAGCAGTGGGGCGACAGATTCGAAAGGCGTTTTGGTCCCAGTGTACATTTCTGGCTTTTTACAGACCCGGGTTCGATCCTGGTGAAGGAAAGTGTATATGTATGGTTTTTTCTCCGGTTGTTTCCCGCCCGAGGGCTTCCTCCGGGTACTCCGGTTTCCTCCCTCGTGGGGCAAAAAACAACTGTTCCTGATGGTGGTAAAACCTTCCACTTAATATCTGCCGCATATTGGGCCTAATAACAAGCTGTAAGCTTATTGGCTGGCACCTTCTATTACGAAAGCAACGTGACAATGTATAATGAAGGAAGATGAAAATACGAATGTGTACTGGACCAGGAAATCTAGACATTAGTATTGGAAATCTAGACATTAGTATTGGAAATCTAGACATTAGTATTGGAAATCTAGACATTAGTATTGGAAATCTAGACATTAGTATTGGAAATCTAGACATTAGTATTGGGCAGGGGCAACTTCTAGTAACGGCTTATATTCGGCAGGCATGTTACACCCTTCTGTGTTAGAGAATGATCCAAGGCTGGCTTAATAATTCCGCAACATCTACTTCCTTAGTGTGCCCCATCACAATAGTACCATTCCGTAAACTTCGTCCCCTTCCCGAAGAATTAGTAAGTACTGCACGTAAAACATTATCATCCGTTGCAGTGACTGCAGACAATAATTTAACAGCATGACGTTTGTCAGTCAGGTAGTGCCTCCATGTCTAACAGTACGCCTGGTCGCTGTCACTTTAAAGTGACTTTAGTTTCCCGACTGCTCTGCGGTGGTATGTACACCGGTTGGCTTCTGACATGGCATACCTTCTATGTTAGAAGGCATGTTACACCCTTCTATGTTATACCGTTCTCTGTTTACGAGTGTATTGGGTGATGCAGTAAGAGTCGCTCTTGCCGTGGCTTCATCACTGTTGTGTATTGGTTACTAGTAATTCGGCTATAACAAGACACGTCACGGGCGGGAGGGAGAGAGACAAGAAAACACTATCCCGGGGCCTGGTACTTTCGGGGCCCCATCCCGATCCCAAACCAAAAGAAAAACTGTTGGGGGGGGGGGGAAGGGAGGAGAAAAGAGGTTGGGGGGGGGGCGGCCCTGATCGATAAATTTGTCCCGGGCCCCACCATTTCTCTACGGTTCTGTTCTAAGGCCTTTCCTCCCCCTCTTTTTACCCTTTTCTGCCCATTTCTTAGCTGTCGACGCGACATTAAGCCTCATGACCCTCCTCCATTATTTCCTTGGCCTGTTTTGCCCTTTTACAAAAAGAACAATTAAATTCTGTTGCTTACAGCACTTTATACTGTAAATGGAAAATATTTTGGATTGCTACAACAAAATATGTCGGCCCTTACAGTCCATTTTTTGTTACAAAAAGGATATTTTGATCAAAGGGCAGGGCCAATGTCCAACCCATCCGCCTCCCAATCCTACACGCGCCACTGTATCGGAAGGATTCATTACACATTATCAGTAGCTACATAAAGGAGGAGAGCCCGTAGGGTCGACTGCGTGTCCACGATAATATAACAGCATGTTCCATCCCTTGTTCTGAGTCGCTACTCCATGCGGCCAAAGGAACGACTGTTCGTAACTATTTTCTGGGACAACCCTCGTTAAATATACGCCGTATAGGTCAGGGACCTTCAACCGTTCTATTGGGTCGGTTTACTCGATTGAACGAATGCGTCTGAGCTACAGCACAGCTATAGCTAAAGCATACACGTAGCGAGATTCAGTTTTGTGACGTCTTTGCTCCCAAACCAATCCTCGAAGCAGGAGACGCTTGGTTTTTCGAAGCCAACAAAAAGATTTCTTTCAACTAGCCAGTATATAGTTTTTAACAAAATTAATGAATAATTATGAAGCAGCTGATCGCACAATTTTTACTGAACGTTAAAATACACATTGTTAAAACAAAACGACAAATTTTTATGAGATTACCCAGGATGAGAGTTGGTGACGTCATTACTACGGAACCAAAACAATGGCGTGCTTTTACGATGATCGCTTGTTACGGCGTTCTCCGTCTGCTGACACGTTATAACAAACGTTATGATTTTCAGTCGTATTGTCGATTGGACTTTGGCAGCGTAATGTACTTACTTTACTTTATTTCAGAGCTTACAGGCCCACAAATCCATACGCTCTAACTTAAAAAACTATTCCTATTTTAAAAATTAAAAAAAATTAAAAAAATTCCTCTCGTGTTGCGAATACTCCAAGCATGCAGAAACTCCGCGGCAACAGCGTTCCATGACCGTGAAGAGGATGGCTTTGTCAAACCAAGGCCGGCTGGGGTAGAAATCGCCTGTCCCGCCTGACTCCACGCCAGTTTGAGTTTCCCTGCCAGAAAGTTGACGCCTTCTAGCGTTGCTATTGTAAAACAATAGGTTCTAACGATGTTGAATCAACTGGCAAGGAGCCGGGAAACGAAACCCCACAGCTTCTCTCCCAGACGACCTTGTGACAAGGGATGGGATATGAATGGATACTCCCGCGTCCTTCTGTGCATTTATCAGCTTCTGTTGAAAAGTTCGAATCGAACTCTGAGTTGGGCTTAAGCCCGACTCGACTCACTGAACATGAAAACCGGGGGGGGGGGGGGGGGAAATCTTAATTCTCTGATCTTTACACGTTATGCTATGTTAGCAAATTTTAAATTTCTATATTTAGTCAGTCGATCGCAGACATCGAAACATAGCCAGGGAGGTGTGCTCGTTTAAAATATATCATTGGAAGTAACTAACAAGTGAGTCAAGGAGAGCTGAATAGCATTTTGTAACTTACAGTGCAACTGTTTGGCTTCTACTAAGAAAATGTTGCAAAACTTGAACTCGAAAATCGAAACTCGGGTCATTGGTCAGATACTCGACGCGACTCGAAAATTATTGGAAATTATGTTAATCGCACAACGGTAATACAAACACAACAGCTTTCTACCGAGTAGTACAATTCCTTTTGTGTGCCAGTGCAACGTTTGTGATCGTGACATGTATGTTATTACCTGAACAAAAAACGACTTGCCATTAAAAAAAAAAGCATTAGAGTTCGTATCCCCAAAGTCACAGCTGTGAAGGAACACAAATAAAAACGAATTAGAGTTCACTCGAACGCAACGGACTATAATTTGAACGCCAATTCCAAGGAACAAGGACTTTATACTCAGTGGTTTGTGTCAGAAAGTGAATGCAGTTTCTGTTTGAAGAGTTTAATGTTTGTGTGTGCCCGCGTGCATGTGTGTGTATGTTTGTTACAAGCTGGTCCCAGCCCAGCGTAATATACGCAAGTCTAACAGGACGCCATGTTGTCATACTCTCCCATTTTTTGGGGTTGGGGCCCAGAGTTTGATTGACCCCTTTCCGTCAACAATACATGCAGTAATATTTCATTTGTAACGGGTTGTTACTACTAATCAACTGGATCCTTCACGTTATCAATTGCTCGCCCTTTTTCTTTGCTGCCGTGCAAATGAACATGCCCGCCCTTTTTCACCCCTACAGTTCCAAAAATGAACGCGCTCCGCCCTTTTTCACTGTTGCCGTGAAAAGAATGAACATACGCGCGCTATTGCATTTATAACTACGTTTGGATTGGTTGCCACAATGGCTACTTTCCCCGTCTGTCGACCCTCGCCTGTGGTTGGCTGAACATATAACATCAGAAACTGCAACCGAAAATCTGTCCACCTAAACTTTTGTAGGGGCGTAAATCCGGCTGCCCGGCTCCCCGAATCAAAGACCTCGCATGGCGGCTGCCATCACCGCCGCTTTACCGTGTCTGTGACCAGCATTTTACGTCGTTTGAAAATATTTTTTGAGGTGTTTATCTAGACACACGCTAGTGTGTCACGCCAAGTTAGGCAACAATCATCGCAACAAACATCACATCAATTCAATTGTCGAGGTTGTTAACCATTGTAGCGCGACGCCATAGCGTCAGTGTCTAATATCCTGAAGCAGAGTTGAGCACATTTCAGGTACTTGGATAAAAATAATAATGCGGTACAAACGCTTAAATTGTGTTGAAATCAAGAGCAATGACCCACCTGACAAAAATTAACTCGTGTAGGAAAGCCACCTAAGCTGCTTTCAATGCAGAATCTGACCCTCAATAACGTTGCAAATGTGTAACTAGCTAATAGCTAGCTAGCTAATGCTAGTCCGCTCATCCCCATGTTAATTTCCATAGATAGGGTGATTATTCATCGATACCGAGATAACGGGAAGGTTTCCAGCTATGAAATTGAAGGAATGGCTGCAGTACGATACGAACTGCGTACCTTTTAAGGTTTGGATCCTAGGGGTGTAACGGGGATGTCGTGGGATGGCGCGTAAGTACGAAAATATTCCATTGTTAGTATTGTCGGCATCGTCTCTCACTAGTGTAGCACGATAAATCTAAACAACGTTGTGAAGAAATTGTATTCACGTCCAATTCACGAAAAATAAACCAACTATAAAATCATAGTAAAATAAACAAAGCCTAAATTGGTGAAGATACCACCAAGTTTAGAGTGGTTCGGCCCTTTAAAGGAGTGATATCAACACACCAAAACTAACGAAATAAAACAAATTACAACAAAGTTAAAACCAAACCAAAAACCTTTAAAGAAGTGATTAAGTTGAGAATGGTTCGGCCTCTAGGCAAAAGGTAGTAGCAAAGTGGCACTTTATTACACATCTGCACGGTAGTGGAGTTGAGTCTAATGCACAATTAAAAAAAAAGACTGATATCATTTCAAAAACCAAAACTGGTAAAAGGGGCCGCCAAGTTCCTAATGGTTCGGCCCTTCAAAGGAGTGATATCAACATTCCAAAACATTCGCCTACTTAATCGCACCAAATAATACTTGGGACGTTAAATGAAAACTTGAACATTGCTACCGAAAGTAGCAATGTTATAGTTTTCAGTTAACTTCGAACTATTAAGCGATGCGATTAACTTGGCGAATGTTTTGGTGTGTTGATATCACTCCTTTGAAGGGCCGAACCATTCGGAAGTTGGCGGCCCCTTTTACCAGCTTTAGTTATTGATATGATATGATATACACATTTCTCCCTGGGTTTTATAACGCGAAATGGTGTTAGGATGAAGAGTAGCATCGGTTAGTACAAAAATGAAGTGATTTGGTGTGATTCCCCTTATCTATCTGATCTACACTCACTTATATTAAATTTAAAACAAAACCACCAAATTTCTTTAAAACAAACTTTCTCTGCTTTAAACATGTAATGGCCGACTTGCTTACGTTTTAATAGCCTCAATGACCTTGTAGTCAAAAGTCGATATTAAAGTTCGTTCGTTTTTGATGGTTGCTACTAACACACACACACAAAAAATAGACAGTGGTAAAAAAAAAAAAAGGAGACACGTAGCCTTCTGGGTTTCCAAATTTTTCCTGGTTGTTCCTTATCAGATAGAATGCCGTTTCGTTTCAGCTTTTCCACCTGCCTAGCCCGGGGCATTCTGGGAGCGGTGTGGGAGCCAACGAGGACGCATGCGCACACACGACCAGGCCGCGTGCCACAGCCTCGTGCAGCTGCCGAGAGCCGCCATCTTAAGCGAGATTGAAAAGCCCACTCGAGACGTAACGAATTCGGAATTCGACCCCCACGATCTCGTCTGCCTTTGTTGTTGTTGTTGAGAAAACCTGTCGTTATGAAAGAAAGATGGCGACGGAAAAGGCCTTCCGTGTCACGGCAGTTAAAAAACTTAAGCTTTGTCATCTCTGGATTTACCCATTCACCGACTGGCTGTTGGAGAAGTCTATGAAATTTTCCAAAGAGACGTTTTGTGCCGGCCTGAGTAAAAAGCATAATAAAAAAAAATATTACGGGGTGCGTTCAGCAATTACTCTGAACGTAAATCTCGCCTGTCACTTAGTTACTACGAAATTCGTTGCTTCTTGCCTTTACGTAGAATGTGGATTTTGAGTTGCCTATATCGAGTTATCGATAACGATGCGAAGGGAGATCACCTCCTCGTAGCTCGCGACAGGAAGTATGGTTTATTTATTTAGTTATCTACTTCAAAAACCAAAACCGGTAAAAGGGACCGCCAAGTTCCGAATGGTTCGGCCCTTCAAAGGGGTGATATCAACACACCACAACATTCGCATAGTTGGCAGAGCGCCTATAACGGACACCAAATTGCAAAATGTTGGTTGGTTGGTTGGTTGGTCCGTGGGTTGCACATTTTTAGTCTGGGTGGAGCCCAAACGAAAGATCGGATTGGAATGAAATTTGGTACAACGCTTGATACCCCCAACAGTATTGCTGAGCCAAAATTTGACATAAATCGAACAATTATTACGGGAGAAATAAAAAATTTTCGAATTTATTTCTAACACTCACCATTGTAAATTTGGAATCGTGAATAGTTAAGGAATTCCGACGACGCATACACCTTGCTGGCGGTAGTCAACTGAACTTAAACAAACACGGAAAATTAAATTTTCGCTTTGTTGTTTCTTGCTGATAACCTTTTTCGACGTAATTCAATGAAATAATAACATTTGGC